>JBBPKW010000021.1:31304-47764 GCA_038089475.1 Boletus aff. vermiculosoides | reverse complement strand
ATCAAGTCCGGCGTGTGATGCAAATGGATCGTAATGGCAGCTTGCGAGCTGTTTGACACATCATAACGCCTTCGCTGGCAGTGCTGAGCCTGAGAACAAGTCATCAACTCGGTGAAGAACGAACACACATAGTAGCCTAGTTTCTAATTTACATCGAATACCAGTAAGGTACTGCCTTCCGTTAGAAAAACATATTCATCCATTCACTCTACCGTTATGTGGTATGTCTCGGTACGCTCAATAACTAGTAGTTACTCACCCGTGTACTCCAGGAATGCTGTGTCCTCTCATCGTAGTATGATGATGGTCGCGATCATGATGATCATACCTGGGCCTTGCGTGCCCTGCCACGGTGTGAACTAGCTAATTTTCGTGAGACCTCGGGGACCCCATACACCAGTACTTAAGTTGATTGCCCTCCAGGTCGCACGCCTCAGTGCTCCTCAGATCCTCAGACCGAAACAGGATACATGTTACTATCGCTGTCCCATCTGGTTTAAAATCAGGAAAAAATACTTTTAAGCTTCACAGGAAACCTCGTGCTCCGGCCTGTTCGCCCTACAAGACCCATAACGAATCAAATCAGAGTAAGTTCGGCTTCCGGCCTCGCGCAAATTGAGCACCAGGCACGATGCCTTCGGGGTGGATGGTTAGCGGGGTACAAGATAGTGTGAAAGAAGTACTTACAGTCAAAGAATATACGACGACCAGCCACCTGTTTTATCAGATAACGATAAAGATTGGAGTCACTTCCATACGATGTTTGAACAAATGTGTACATACGGCAAAGGTGCACCCGCCACCAAACCCCGAGCTTTCTCTATGAAAACGATAGTGATGAGCAAGATTGTTGGATCAGGTGGAATGAACATTAGTTGTAAACCTCGCAACTGATGGGTGAACACACCGAAGATTCTAGCAAAACATAGTAAAGCATCACAGAAATAATGGAAGTGGACGAGCCGTGACGTACAAGATTTAAATAGTAAAGTGCACCATCGCGCACCATCAACACGAGGAGGGGCCCAGATATGTGTTTGATGTTCATCAGGCACTTTGGAGTAGTGTATCCGTTGGAAACGACATTTGCGACTGTCATAGCGAAAAATACCGCTATGACAGGATGGGCCGTGACTCAATATACAAAGCATCCGCACGTTGAAATGCATACCAGCTGTAACCATGCACGGCGCCCTGATGAAAGGCAGGTATTCCCTGGATTTGCACGGCATACTCTGTTAGATTTACCAGGCAAACAGAGCGATCTTCACGTTGGGCGACGCAAAGGACCCGGGCAGGGGGGCGCCAGTTGACATGGTAAATATAGTCCTGGATGTCCGGATGCCCGTTTTACGCAGGATTAAAGTTCGAACTGCAAATGCATGTTCAAGAAGAGTAACACCAAAGAATGTTCACGACCGACCGCGAATTCACCCATAGCAGGATTACTCAGTTTTTTGTCAGATATAGACTAAAGTGCACATACAAATGTGCAACGAAATGAAGAAGGTTAATACTGTGGACACGATGCATTTTGAGCTCCCATAGGCAACATCGTGTAGGCACACCCTTACCTTTGTGATTCCCATACATCGCGCACAAGCGCATAGTGAGCATCGCGTTCACGATGGTGGTGAAGAAAATATCTTCGGCTCTACGCTTCAGTGAGTATCTGTAGCAAATATAGTGATGAACGTACATTATGAGAAACCAGGTCAGCGGGGAAGTTGAGAAGTATGGCGTGTGCGGAGACAAACATACAACCGCTAACCGAACCCCAGCATGACGTCCAGCGTAGTACTAAAAATTTCACGTACTTCAGAGGAGAAGCCAACTTTTATGGACACTGCGAAGAATTCAAATACAACCAGTAAGGTGGGATATATCAAGGCACACCCACAAAGTTAGCGCTATCGGGTGCAGAAATTGCAGAAAATTTAATCGGAACGGTCGCAGCATGTTCCATTACCTACCAACGTGATGTGACACAACCGTGTCTTCAAATGATGAAGAGGACCTTGGACAGACCGTTCTGATAGAAGAAGCAAAGGTTAAGGCAATGAAAATACGTATACTTGGGGAAGTAGAAGGACGCACTTCCAAATATGTTCGACCTCCAGTACAGAGCGTTAGCGACTGTAAAGACATTCTGTCTCGGGGATAGATAAACTAGAGCTGATCTCCCTGTCCAAATTTACCAAGACAGCGTAAACCAAGAAGCAAATAGCTGACACTGCACGACAATCAAATCTTCGGTACTTGTTTTGATCGAGGAAGTCGGCGGTTCCGGCACACTCACTTAATTTAACGTAGGTGGTGGTGATCTGCTCAATCTCGACCACCAATTCTGCCATCTCCTGTTTAATCGAAGCAGTGGATACTCCACCGAAGGCGCTTAGAGTTGGGCGCTACGACGAATCGCAAGTTCGCAACTGAGGTCTCAGAGAAGGTGGTTAAGTCTGCCTGTTCCCCGACTTTTGCCAGCGCCGCATTCGACGAATATACACATCATGCTGATGAAATTCTTATCCACCCGCGAGAAGGTCGCGTACGTAGGCTCGAATGAATCAAATGGAGCGATGCACAGCGTACACTACTCACATGTCCCTAATATACGTAGGTGATGGAACCGACCCCAGACTTTGATCTTGTAATGGTCACCGCCGACCATCAAGAGGGCTCTGCTGGGATGAATGACGACACCTCGATCAGGGTCTCTATTGAGACATATCAGCGAGGGTGGTTCATGTTGTTGGGGAAAAGTTAGAGTACCTTCATGCTCTTCAAATCTGTCTACCGGAACGCTCATGTGGTGGTCCCATAGCTGCAGGATACCGTGGTGCGGAGTAGCGGCGAGGAGGACCTGAGTTGCGAGTCCTTGAAGAAAATTGTAGAAAACGAACGAACGGCTCGAGCACGATGCACATACATCCCTGAACTTTCGCGTCGATATGGCAAATCAACCGCAGTCAGACCCCCCAATCATTTACTTGGGAGATGCATACGGGTTCGATGCAACCGCGAGGAAGACCGCAAGATCATTCTAGAATGAAAGCAATCCCAGAAAGGAGACGATGTACTTGGAACCGCCGCCCGGTCTCGAGTATTCCGAAACACGAGGTGGCGTGTGGTGGTTATAACTTGTAACTCGGTGTGGGTATCTCATGATGCGGACCCAAATGAACACAGCACAGGCCTTTGAGACGCGAGAAACAGACCGCAGGATCGGGGTGGTGTTGCTTGTGGCCATTGGCTGGGACGATGGATCATGGAATGTTTTGAGTTGGTCTGATTGTCCGCGAGGTGCGAGACTCCCGACTTGAAACTGCTAATTAATCCATGTTATTCGGAGGTAGATTCGAGCTTCTTACCCACTTTGTAGATTGAGCAACCCCGAAAGACAACTAGGCTAGGCATGGTAGCTTCGATGGTAGGAATTGGTTGGTTTCATCCCCCATGGCTTGTTTACAATCGTTCGCCCACCAACACGACGTTGGCGCAATTACACACGAACCTGTCTGGGAATTCGACCCTCTCGTGAAGACGCCCGTGCTTTCTCGAAGCTGCTTGAAGTCAAGTGTATTAGTAGATTCAGTTGGGGAAACGCTGATCTTCATGGCAAGATCCAACTTCATGTCATACTGTACAAGAGTCCCCCTTTCTGACTCTCAGAGTTGGTGGTTGACGAGAAGACCAACCTAATGACCCAGGAAAAACTGACGTTTTGAGTACACTCGTCACTTTTTGAGTTGCTGCGCTTTCCACGGCGCATTTTTCCATGGTGACCTCCTTGATATAGTTCCGTTTTAGTTCCGCTAATCTTTTACGTGTGTGGTTGCGATCTACTACGCGACCACGTGACCAGTCGCGTCGCATGCCAAGTCGGTGGCAAACTCAACCACCTCATCGTCGTCGTCGTCGTTAGCAACCTCAATCAAGTCTCCCCTCAACGCCCATCGCCGACAGCATCCGCTGCACTATTCTCGCTACTGGTCCAACTTCTCCACTGACGAATATCGAATCAACACACCACAGTCAGTACATTCCCACCTAATTTCTCGAAACCTGGAGCGAATCTTGCTTGCTGGACGTATATCGTGCCTCTCATTGACACTGGTGATCCATCGAGTTCCACATGGCTTTGCACAAGATCAAGATTGCCGCTCGTCTTCGTCCCCGACTAGAAAACGAGCTTGATGACGAAGGCATACAAATAACACATACGCCTAGTGGCCCTTCGCACATTAGTGTCCCTAATCCCCGTGACCTTTCTCAGGTCTTCAATTTCCCGTGAGTTAATCAGTTAACCAGAATTTCTTAACCATATTTTTGCGTGTGGTTCAAGGTCCATTCGAGGGCGTTTCACTATCAGGATGAGCTGACCAGGGTCCAACCTTAGATTTACTTCTTGTTATGACCAGTCTTCCACTCAGGAACAAATATTCGAGCAGGATGTCCGTCCTCTCATCGATGTTGTGTATAGCGGCGTCGTAGGTTATTTCCTCACTCTACATCTCGCCCGTCACGTCATCGACTGCCCCTTCAGACCGTCACAATCTTCGCATATGGTGTCACATCCTCTGGCAAGACTCACACTATGCAGGGAACAAAGGCCCAACCAGGTGTCATCCCTCGAGTGGTTGAGGTAGGTCGTTGTGCTCTGCATGTACACTTTAGGTTTACGACCCTGCGCTTCAGGCAATGTTCCTTCAGAAAGCTGCTTTGCAACGCAGCAGCGTTGAGCTAGCTGTCTCGTATATGGAAATATACAAGGATGAAGTCTATGATCTCTTTGTAAACCGTGAATCGGTGCGTTAACTTTCGGTTGGACTTGACAATTGTTGCAACATAACACTTGACTCCGCAACGTCGATGCCTAATCATTTATATGAGCCCATAATTTGTTTCGATGTTGTTTACTCAATAGTCGCTACAGGCACCCAAACTTCCTGTCCGTGAAAACGATGTTGGGCAAGTATTCGTCGCCAACTTGACGTCGCTTCCGATAGCATCGATGGAGGAATTTGATACTATCTATTCGTTCGTAGTTTCACCACCCCTTCTCTAACCGATGTTAACATTTGATCATAGACGTGCTTCCCGCCATCGCTCGGTTGGTGCTACGAACCTCAACCGAGCGTCGTCTCGTTCGCATGCTGTACTTACCATTGAGGTAACAATGACAGACTCGGCAGCCCAGAAAAGTGTGTGTTTCCTGGATCCGCTGTTCCGTATCTAACGGATTCCCCTCCGCTGGTTAGCATTGACCGGGAAAATCAATCTCGTCGATCTTGCGGGTTCGGAAAACAACAAACTTACCGGCAATGATCCAATACGCATGGCGGAGTCAGCCGCGATTAACAAGAGCCTGAGTGTTCTTGGGCAGGTGGTACACGCGTTGAATCAGGGAGCTGTAGGGCTGCACTATTCTCGTCACCGTTTGTGTGTTAAAACTTTGTTCACAGTCCCGCATCCCGTATCGTAACTCAAAGCTTACCCGAATTCTTCAAGACGCCCTCGGTGGTTCGTCCGTGGGGTTGCTCATTTGCAATCTCGCACCTGGTATCAAGTTCCGCCAAGATACCCTTAATACCCTGAAGTGCGTACCGTTTATTGTCCGTTATTGTGACTGTGTTGATTCCATGTTCTTGGGTAGCTTTGCCGTTCGCACCAAGAACGTCGAGAACCGCCCAGTAGTGAACGAGCGCGGTGCGTTGTCCTGTAAAGTTTACTAGAACACCACTTACCTGTTCACCTAGACAATCGTCCCCAAGCAAAACCCCATTTTGCGGCCATCCAACCACCCCCACCGAAACTTGCTCCTGCTGTCCTCCAAGCCGATCCTATCCATGCTTCCGAGGCTGTCGTCACGAGAAATGCCGCGCCTGGGCCTGCTCGAGGACCCCGCCTATCTCGTGTGCCACGCATCAGTGGTATTGGTCCTGGGTTACTACCGCCGTTGGCTAAAACGAGATCGCGTCCGCCATCTTCGGCTGCGATTATGGAGAAGCCAGAGAGCACAGTTCAACTAACAGACAAGGATATCGACGAGAGGGTCCGTTTTTTTATCCTACGCGCCGTTCAGCACTAAACGACCTCGAACCCCATAGATCGCAAGGGCTGTGGAAACCGAAGTGGCGCGCCGTCTGAAAGAGCGCGAGGACCGTGAACGCGAAGAGCGAGCGCGTCTTGAGCAAGAAAAGGAGAACCTGGCTTTGAGAGAGAAACAGGCCGACGAAAGCCGCCAAGCGCAGTCAGAGCCCAAGTTGCCTCCGGGTGTACTCACGCCGCTGCTAACGCGCCATCGCGACTTGGACGATCAGCTCCGTGCAAGACTGGCGGAGCTGGAGGAGAAATAGTGCGTCCCAGATGACGACGTGGAAGGTGTATAGGGGCTCATTTGCTCTTTTTCATATCTATCCCACATTCAGTGAACGCGGGAACAAGGAACTACAGCTCGCAGACGTGTTGTCGCCCACATCCAGAAAGAAGACTGGGCGGGCCTACGTCGCCCTTGCGCGCGCCCATTCTGAAAAGTGCGTCCTACCTGGGCTCAATCTTTGATTACTCTTGCACGCTAACGGTCGATGGACCACACGTACAGGGGCGATCTTCAAGTAGCGCTTGAACTCTATCGCAAAGCGGAGACATATGTCCCCGATAACATCAAACTCCGAGAGAGGTGGATACTTTTCGTCGTCCATGTTTTCCTATGTAAACTATCTATGCGTGGCACATAAAATTCTGACGCTCCTTTTTTTGTTCTGCTTTTCTCTCGGGGTCCCATCAACTACACCCATCCTTCGAAAAAATCTCGATTGCAAAATACCAATCGTAAAAAAACAAAAGAGTCCTCGAGATCGAATGGGCGGTCAAGAATGGCAAGGAATTCGTGCCTTCGCCAAGGAAACCACGGAAACCGAGAGGCAAGAAACGCAAGGTCGCGGCGACCATGAATAATCTCGGCCGAGGTCGTGAAGAAGAATCGTCGTCGATGGGTTCGGCCGGGCAACGTTTGATGGGTCGTCTCTCGTTGGACGAGGGTGAGAGCGTGGGCGAGGAGACATTGGGTGGGCGTGAAGACACCATGGAGATGTCTCTACTCGGCGAGATCAAGGAGGAATACGAAGGGACCAGCGTCACTCTCGAGACGCCCGCCAAGAGGGTCAAATCGGAAGTTGAGTAGAGAGGTGGCGAAGGACCAACCGATGTACGACTTCATGACACCCCGATATACGCCTACCTTTTTTCTCCCTTTCTTTTTCTTTCCTTTCATATTCTCGTGTTTATTTTATCAAGATTACAGTCACATCAATACATGCGCAGCTGTACATCCTCTGCTCGACTGACTTTGACCTGCAGTCTTCACCTACAAGGAAATCGTCAACTTGGTGCTGTGTTATACACGTTCGAATCGGTGGCGCTCCATTCCATATAGCACAGGAATGTTACAGGGTGCAGTCCTTGAACGTCTACCCGACAACATGTTCGCTGTAACTCATGACCAGGTATTACTCCAACCCTTGATTTTGATCATCACTGCTTACCTATGAGCAAATCCTTCAACTGAGGAGAGATAATGTCGTGACCAAATCTAGCAAACCGACGTTTTCGGATTTGGTCGTCCGAGAGACGGGTTTGCCATTAACGTCCATGCATGTCGTCTTACCCACAGTTATCTCCGCCGGCGAGTGTAATCACAATCTCGTGCTGAGAGCGTCCCTGTACCTGTAGTATTCATCGTCTCAGATCCCATCATGACTGGAGAGCTCTCAGCTTTTGTATATGTAGCCTTGGGATCAGCCCTATTGTGTCCGTCGGCAAACAATGACTCACCGCCGCGAGCTTGTCGGCCGTTGCATACTCCGAGTCACTTCTTGGTGGATGACATGATTACTTTCTTGTAAAGAACACGGAACCCGTGACTGACTTGCCAATCACAGCTGTTTGGGTGACGAATGCGCCCGGCATGAAAGGACCTCGTTGAAACGACACAGCTCGGATACCCTAGACTGGTTCGCATCCCATTTCTCAGACTAATACGTGCAGCAAAGCAAATTTTTGGACGTATGGCCATTGAACGAGTGGAACGTCAAGAGCCTGAGGTCGATTGTCTCCCTCGTCACGGCGGGCTTGGCTCAGAACGAGTAATGGACAAGAGTTCAAGTAATAGGGAGCTCACCCCTCCCAAGGAGCCCGATGCTGGGGTCAAACAGGGGGCGGAAAGGCCATACAGTATATACACGCTTTCCGAAAAATGGTTCATCGTGTCCATGGCGTCCTTGGCAGGATTATTCAGGTAAGGCTATTGGATCTGGTCCTGTGAAATGGAACGCCCCACTCAAACAACGCAATCTCTCTCTAGTCCGTTGACAGCCAATATATACCTCCCAGCAATCCCCACTATAGCTACTGCCTTTAACAAATCCACTGAGCTAATCAATTTGACCGTTACAGTGTATATGGTGCTGCAGGGCGTTTGTAAGCTACATCGCCTTCCTGGGTTGCAGTCTGATAGTTCCGCTCCATTTAGCTCCTATGCTCTGGGGTATATTATCAGATCGCCTGGGACGACGCCCGATCTTTCTCGCATGTTTGTTTGTGCTGAGCGCAGCTTGCATTGGCCTTGCCTTGGTTCCAACTTCGGACTACTGGTTATTAATGTTGCTCCGTTGTGTTCAAGCTACTGGATCAGCGAGCACGGTTGCACTTGGTGCGTTTGATATTCGACTGAGGCTTTGGGGAGTTATCATGATGTTGACCCAAGATAGGTGCTGGAGTCATCGGGGATATTGCGACTCCTGCTGAGCGTGGAGGTTTCTTTGGGTTATTCACTCTTGGCCCACTCGTATGTCATTCTGTAAGAGTCAAAATAGGGACTGACTGGTGGGGACTAGTTTGGGCCTACATTCGGACCTGTCATCGGAGGTGTCCTAGCCCAAACTGTAGGTTGGCGGTGAGTCTATTGTTTGTGGGGAAACTATACATCCTCACTACTCTTCGCTCGATACAGATGGATATTTTGGTTGCTTTGCATCCTCTCCGCGGGAGGCTTCCTTGTTATGATGACGTGCGTTCACCGTTATCATCTGCGCCACCTAGGAATTTAACGCCATCGACAGTTTCCTCCCGGAAACACTGCGACGACTTGTTGGAGACGGCAGCATAATCCCGTCGAAAATTTATCGACCTCTTGTTCCCATTGTTGGGGCTGGACGGCGTAACGCGACGGCAGAGATGCCTCCTCCTCCACCCTTTTCCAATCCGCTTCGGATCCTGACATATATCGATGTGATGAATCTCTTGATTTTCAACGGGATTGCGTACTCAATCTTTTATGCTGTGACTACGACCATCTCCACGTTATTCCAATCGACTTATCCGTTCTTGAACGAGACCGATACTGGACTATGCTTTTTAGCCATTGGTGGAGGAACAATCATCGGTGGCCTGGGCACGGGGAAAGTCCTAGACAGAGATTACAGGAAACTGAAGGAGAGGATCGCACAGGAAGCGTCGATGGACTCAGAAAACCCAGTCACCGCGGAACAAGTCGCCAGGGACGAAGCCTTCCCGATTGAACAAGCAAGAATGCGAATGATTCCGTTCCACTTGATTGTATACACCGCGTGTTGTGCTGGTTATGGGTGGTGTCTCGAGAAAGAGGTCAACATAGCGGTACCGCTCGTGCTGCAGATAGTGTGTGAGTTCTTTCCAGGAATCTCAGATATGCGAGAACGTTGAGCGGCTACCTGATCGTTTGTTTCCCTAGTGGCTACTACGGGAATCGCATTGATGAACACTGTACAAACCCTCTTAGTCGACTTGTTGCCAGCGCACGGTTCTTCTGTGACTGCATGCGTAAGTCTCCGTCCTGCTTGCAATTAGGGAGTCCTACTCACAATTAGGTACACTAACAGAACAACCTGGTGAGGTGTTCATTGGGTGCCGCCATGGTATCGGTCATCGACCTTATACTGAAAGCCCTTGGAACGGGATGGACCTACATCCTGCTGGCGGGGATAAGCCTTGCCACCTCGCCAATGGTTTGGTTTGCAGTGTGGGTGGGTCCTCGATGCCGAGCTCAACGCCGTGCAAAACAAAACAATACACCCTAGTTTCTTTCGTTTGACATGACAACACGATCGTATGAGCAGGTAGATATCGAGTAGAAAAGTAACCTAGCTAGAGTTACATATACTACTGCTGTTATTTATGAGAACGAGAAATTCAGGTAATGATCCATATCCAGTACTACGAAAAATGGGCAGCTATGTGGTCTCCAATAGCCTGGAGCTCTTTGTTTCCATCCAGAAGGGGATTGGTACCACTATTGGAATAGGTATTATTACTTATGGCAAGAAACATCCACGGGACAGTTTTTTGTCCCTGACAGCCACAACTCTCCTCCCCAGTGACTTTGTAGACAAGGTAACATTCTCGTGTTTATTTTACCAAGATTACAGTCACATCAATACATGCGCAGCTGTACATCCTCCCTCTACCCAAGGTCTCTCCAATACAAGGGAAGGTAAAAACAAAGATGGTATAAATATTTTCAAACCCCCCAAGATAACGAGAACACGGCTCGAATGCGCCTCGGGCTCGCGCAGACCATAAAACCGTGGTAGGAAATAAGAAGAGAAATGGAGAGAGGCTATACTAGATAGGTATCCAGCCTCTCCAAATCGTTCCCTTGCAAGATAAACACATTACTTGTACGTAAATAGATGGATGGGAAGGGGGTGGGGTGGTGGGACTCGTTCTGATTCTTCGTCCATGATCGAGCTTTTTTTTGCTTTGAGAGGAATTTGGAAGAGGAAAAGACGTGCTCACGGGGGGACGGCACAAAAGGCATCATCCATCCATGCTAAAGAGCTCGTCATCGTCACTGATAGGCCGGCTGAGTGGGCTGTGTACGTTTTGGGCGTGCCAGTTCCTGCTGTTGTTGTTCATAACATGAGGCGGCGTACGGAGCGGCACACCGCCCGTCGGCGGGAGTCGCGAGAGCATGGACTCGAGCACAGCCATCGAGGACGAGATGGGAGCACCAGACGACATCGGGTTCGCAGTCGAGCTTAGATCATAATGCGCAGACAGGGAGAGATGCGAGACAGCCTCGGTGGGTAGATACGCCTGGTTCGATTGCAAGTGCCAGTCTTGCCCCGGTCCGGCATTGATACCAAACGGCACCGGCCCGTGTCCAGGGCTGAATGCGCCGCCTCCGCCAACGCTCGAACCCCCGAGTGAGGAGGGTGATCCGGTGAGCGGAAGAGCATGTATGCGCGAGTAGCCGGCTGCGAGACCTTGTGGGAGACTCTGGCCGGGGGCATGTGATTGGAGGGCGCGGATAGACGGGGAGGTCGCTTCTCCGAGGCCGAGGCCGATGCCTGCCCCATTGTTTGCACCAGTCCGTCCTTCGTCCACAGCTGGGCCGTGAATGGGAGCGTGAGAAAGGGGTGAGCGACTCAGCCCACCGAGACCCAAGCCAGGGCCAAGCCCGAGTCCAGCGTTGGGAGCACGACTGTTGTTACCTCCCGAATTCATCTTGGAGTAGTAATGGTGAAGACCAGGAAGAAATGCAGCAGAGGCGTTCGACGGTGCAAGCAAAGAGGAGGAAGGTGAATGTGAATCGTCCCGGAAAACGCTTGTCCCTGTTCCTGAGGGTGTAATGGTATTCCCCGAGTTGAGCGCGCCGAAACCGTTGGAGGATTTGAGGGAGCTTGGTGTGCCTGAACCTATTGGCGCTACCCCAAAGCTATGCTTGTCTGGGGAAGCAGGCACGCCATTGGTCGTGAGGCCGTGTTCCGCCCAAATGGATTTGACATCACCCAGAAGAGAAGGAGCAGGAACGGAACGCGAATAACGATGATGACTCTGCGTTTGGGGAAGGTGGGTATGAACTGTAGGAAGTGGGGATGGTGTGTCGTTCAAATTGACAGGGCGAGATGATCCAGAGTGTGTGCGAGACATTCTACGACAACGCTCCGAGGGCGTCAGGAGGTCGGTAAGCGAAGAAGGAAGGAATTCTTCCAAATCTTCGTCTGTGGACAAAATATCTCGCTCCCCAGAAATGCTGACGTCGATGCCTGGGCTGGCCCCTTGTGCGGGGACTGGGCCAGCGTCTGTTTTCCATGCTTGACTATGTGTGTGTCCAAGAGAAGAGGGCACGCCAACCGCTGCGCCGGGCCGATTCCTGGACTCTGTAAGCAACGACGTCTGAGCATGAAACGTCGAGGGAATTCCAGCATTTTGCGGAGAGCCACCGGACGAAATCGGCGAGTGTGCCGATAGTGATCCTCGTGGAGGTGATCCGATAGGCCCGAGATCCGCAGCATCTGCAGGGAGGACTGGACGGCGTGGTGCGCTCGGTACGTTGAGGGGAAGGGTGGGTGGTGATGGATTTCTGGGGTGAATGGGAGACAAGGTCTCGGAAGGTGGTTCCGACGGAGTGGTCTCTTGAAGTGGTTCATCCTCTGACTGCTGATTCACAGCGGAGATAGGCTCCGTATTGGCGTTGGTGTGTGCAACATGATTGGGCTCAAGGGTGTCAGCATCGTCTGGGAGGAGGAAGGGTGGGAAATCGGTGTCCTTGACGGGGGGAGCGGGTGCAGAGGGAGTGGCCTTGAGGGTCATCGCCATAGGCGGGCGGGCCGAGGTGGTGCGAGTCGGGGCAGTCGAGCCGGAGAGCAGGCCAGTACGGGCATTCACGGCAGTGCCGGAGGACAAACCGCCGTGGGGGTTCGCGGACGGACGACCATCCTTCTTTGCACCCTTTGAGCTCCTGGATTCTCGAGGCGGGGCAGTCGACGCGCCACCGTTAGCTGCCAACTGGGCCGCCTTCTTGTTTTTCCGATCCATGGACATGTTTTGGCCTGGTAGCACATGAGCTAGTGCACACTTGTGACCGAACTTGCAGTTTCCCTTGACGAACCAGGCGCACACGTCTTTTTGCTGACCGGGCTCGTGGTGAGAGAAAGGGCATGAGGAGCCGGCGGTGCAAGCGCCGACTTTGAAGAACTTGCAGGGGACATGGGAGACGTCCTTTGCTGTGCAATGGTTAGGAGAGGCGAGGCGAATGGGGGAGACGATACGGACATTTGGAGGACGAAGACTTTGATTTGTTTGTTGGAGCTCTTTCGTTATCAGTGTCCCTGTCGTCTAGAGACCTGTCTGAGTCGAGCTTGTCTGTCGCGGGCATGGGAGAGCTGAAGGGGGGACGTCGATGATGTGGGTGAGGACGAGGACAACAAGCGAGCCGCTCAATAATGGAATTCAAAGATAACCTAATCGTTCAAAAAATATTTCCGAGTCCACCTCGAAAGTCTTGCTCTCGCTTTCCCCCGCATTCATATTTACGCTCCTCCAGTATCGCACTAAACAGGTCAAGTACAGTTAACCACGCGATCTTTTACAGCTGTGCCCAAATAACATGAGATTTGTACTGTCGCCTCATGGCCCACACACGCACCCTTCCAATCCAGGAATGCCGCCCGTCGTTGGAACCGAACGTCATCCGTTCTTCTTCTCACTATGCGCCGTCCAAGAGATGTCGCCCTCCGCGCAGGGCTCTATATCGCAGTAACCCTCTCTGGCTTTGCAGCTGCATACGTCTTGAAAGAGGTACGTACACTTCCAGCACGCTCGTACATCACACTCAACCGAACACCGTCCAGTGGCTCCCACATCTATGGAAGGAGACTCGAAATACAGCCCGCAGCCTTCCTGCCAATGACAGCCCCAACAACGACGACAAGACGTCTCCCCGTTCGAGTCTGCAGCAGAACCGCTCTCCAAAGACAGACCCCTCGGCGCACGTGCGTCAAACTGAAGAGGTGCCCGCCACAGATCCAGACCCAGATCACACCCTTCCCGCACCGAGTCCGAACGTGGACGTACGCTCGCCCTCGACGAGCCAGACAAAGGCACTCCCTCCTCTCGACACACATTCCCTCCCCCCACCCCTACCAAGCGGACACGCCCTCTTCTCCGGTTCCTCCTTTGCCATCAACGTCGACGCCATGCCTTCGCCGACGTCTACTGGATCATACCTTGCGTCGAGCGGTCAAGATAGTGTTGGAGACGAGGTTTCACAATCAAATACATCTGACCCTCTGGAAGAGTCCTTTGTCGATGTCTTGTCACCGCCACCAACGCATGACATTTCGAGACGGCATAGCGTGCGAGCCCATGATTTATTTGCCGCATCGCACATATCTTTTGCAGAGCTTGGAAGCTTGGTGGCCTCTCAGAACGAGTCTGAATGAGCCGAACACACCTAGTAGAGTTGCATACCAAGGACTAGCTAGTCGCTTCACCGGGTGTATGTATTTTCCTTTACACTTAGTCTTGAAAAATCATGTTTGTAAACTACCCCTCCTGAACCTCTTCACCATCATCCTGAATGGAAGAGTAACAAAAGAAATCCTCGTCGCGGATATCTCGAAAACCATGCCTGCAAAAAAGTCCAATGTCAACCAACCAAGGCAGAGGACGGAAACAGAACAGCCTACTTTGTCTTGACATGCGATATCAGTCCATGGAAATCCATCGCTCTCGCCCCCTTCCCCACGTCTGGTTTTCCGATCGCGACCAGATCATCCTTTTCTCCAGCACGGAAACAATGTCTGCATCCGTAGTTGACCTTCTTGCACAGATTGTGTGCACGCCGGGACGGCCCCAGCAGCAATTCAGACATGCCACGCTCGAACGCAAGTCGCGAACCCGGAATACTATGGTATAAGCTGCCGTCCTTTTTCAAGAACGAGACGAAACTCGGGGCAGACGTAGCCGTAGCCAACACTTGGATTTGCATGGATTCGTGGCGATGGGCATGGCCAATCTGCTCGTGTGTTAGATGGGCAAAACATTGCAATCCGGGGTCAGGGACTTACCGCAGTGGCAAAGTCCATGACTATCCAACCTTGACAAGTCATGCATCGTATGAAGCCTCCTTTCGCGCGCAATGTAGGAACGGTAAAAGGATCTTCCTCCGACAGGCCCGTGAGTTCGAGAACGGTATTAATGAGACGAATGGCCTTGAGCGGGCAAAGAGTATGAGTATCAATCAGAAAGGACAGAAAAAACCGAGGTACCACTTCGTCCTTCTTGAATACATCTACCTTCCAGTCCAATGTCTTCATGCCCCTCTTCTTCTTACCTCTTCTTCTCCTCTTTTCTTGTTTATTTCCGTTGTCAGTGTCGGTAGCATCGTTCTCGGATTCCTGTAGCGCTTCCTGATGACATCCCTTGATGCTTTTCCCTTGCGCCGCCACACAAACATGCGAACAGACTCCTTTGAGGTCCAAGCACTGCTCCCTCCGGTACCCCATGCCTACCTGGCCTTCGCCACATCGCCGACAGAAAAACCGCGCCGTGACGCGCTTCAAAGGAGGTAACTTTCGCGTGCTCACGCTCTGCCATCCATTGGGATAACCCAGCACAGTCATCAAGTGCTTTTGCACGGGAACAAGCCAAGTATGGAGGTCCGATACGATGAGCGAAGTGACCAACGGGGACGATTTGATGTCGTTTGTGGCGGACGAGCTGTCGGGTGGTACCGCACTCGGGTCGGGACTTCCCTTGAGCGCACGGACGGACGGGAGCATGCAAAAGATACTCAGCGTTGGGAGGATGAGTGCGCCAGTGGGATCTCTAAGGCCTGTGACGCCCGTATTGGCTCTACCCAGTGTGTCACATCGCATACGCTCGTAAATCTTCTTTACCTCGGTCAACTTTTCCTTGTAGCTCGCCTCGGCTTGTTGACGCTTATGATGTGTTTGCACTGCCAGAAGCTCGGATTCGATTGCGGACCGGATGGGGGACACATCTGGCAGATCGTGGAAGACAACAACGATAACACGGCCAAGACGATGCCAGTGCAGCAAGTAATCATCAAATAGACCATGCAGTGGTGCCGGATTGACGCAAGGCGTGTATCATGAGTTGAACGTGCGTAGCACAAGTTACACGATCACTTACCGCTCAACCCGATCTTCTCCAGAAGGAAAGTCTTGCGCCTCTGTAATGATCCGTATGTTTGCGATGCAAGAAGATAGTGGAGAACCCATCCTTCACGTTCCGCAAGATCTTTCGTCCTATAATGACCCAAAGTTGGCACATTTACCCACGATCAGCTTAGAACCCATTGGACACCAAGGACGGAGCTTGCTCACCATACTTGGTTCTGCTTCTTGATGTTTTGATATTCCCGGTCATAATCACACCTCCAGCGGATCAGGCGTGCCGAGAGCTAACAGTACACGTTGTGCCATTGGGTTCAATAGAGCAGGAAGGCGGATACCATCCCACAACGTCCAAAGAGGGGGCAAATAAGGTGTAAACATCACGACACGTTCGCAAGTAGATCAGGGAATGACACACCTCCATGATTTCAGGGAACCTTTGTATTGCCGCGTGACAACGCTGGAACGCGGTTCAGAAATGCACAAAACAGGTCA
>JBBPKW010000021.1:20904-31207 GCA_038089475.1 Boletus aff. vermiculosoides | reverse complement strand
CTCTGAAACATAGAGGTGGCATCGACGAGAGACTCCCTGGATGCGGGATGGCAATTAACAGGTCAGGGGAAGTAGCGTGAGGGAAAGGATGAACGTCAGGGTATAGAACGATGAGATGTATAGGACAAAAACCGACTTGAGAAACTTTTTCTGACAATACCACTGCCGCGACGTCAAACGTGAATATGACTCCAAGCTGAATCCGCACTCACGTTACCACACAACCTGATCCGCGCCGCAAAACTAACATACATCGCGTATGTGTTCTTTCGACACACCTCACAGATGCCCCCGCCGAATACAAAGGCGGCATAGTCGGCCTCGCTTCCCTTCCAAGAGGGGCCAGGTTCGGGGAGGGGGCCTGGTTGGCAGGTTTCGCGAACGCCGCGCCAGATGAAAGACGCGGCGGGGTTCTGGGCGAGGGAGCGGTATAGGAATGAACAGGTACGGGAGACGGCGAGGACGGTGGGAGGGGAAGAAGTGTAGAGGAGGATCTCTGCAAGGATTTCGATGGGGAGACTGGTCAAGGAAGTGCGCGCACTCGCGGACGTTGTGGACGGGCTCGTTCGATCATCCTGAGCGAGTCGCGGTCGTTTCGGTTTATTGGTAGCGCGACCTGCTGGGGTAACCTTGGCGGGCATGTCAGTTATCGCGGAGGAGAGGAGCAGAATCCAGATTGCATTCAGTCAGCGTGGAGAAAAAACCTATTTGTTCGTGATCGGAGTTGCTTCGGCAACGACTCTATAGCTCAGTGGTAGAGCATACGATTGCAGATCGTGCGGTCCCGTGTTCGAACCACGGTGGGGTCTTACTTTTTTAGCTTTCACCGCCTCGTGAGGATAATCACCCTGTTATTTTTTGCATTTTTGTGCATACTCTCTACATGAGTTTATTTCTCCTGGCAATCTAAAGCTTAGAGAGGATCTTGCAAAGGGTCTTGAAAGTCTAACTTAGGCTGTGTCCACGGATAGGTAATAGGTATTTGTACAACTTTGGCTAAGTTCAACTTTACTTGAGCTCTAGTTGAAGGAGACTATGTCTGGCCTGGCATCCACCACCTCAGTTACAATATCTAGCATGGGGAGCAATTCACTGCAAGTGCCATCAGACAGGTTGGTAAGTTCTGGCTTATCAGTTGTGGAAGTCACACAACAGGGCTAGGGTATGGTTGAAAAGTCAGGGGTGTTTTTGCCCTGTTAAAAATCGTGAATAAGTTCGGAGGCTAGGGCAGTGTAAATAGGCACACAAATGCACTCACAGCTGGGAGCAAAATTGCACCACGCTTTCCCAACACACGCTACCAATCTGTCACTACGAAGGCAGTGACGGACTTGCTATTACTGTATAAGAAGCTGAGTCTCTCACCCTAGCAAATTCCTGTACGTATCAACTTGTGCATCGGGACTTGTGCTCCAACGTACTAAGTACTCGTGGAAATTTCGAGTGGAACATTTTCTTCTGTCAATGTCAACCTTGGCGTTCCAGTACCCACTGTACCGACATGTCGCACCACTGCCTTTGATACACAAGCCTAGCCTTGTGCTGTCAGAGTTCAAACGTTCCTATTCGTTGCGGAAATTTTATGTAAGAAGGAATCCATGATGTCGGCACAAATATTCTGGTTGGACGTTTCATGCCCACTGCTTTCGGCACGAGATCTCATGAAAGCACTTCTGCGCAACAGTTCCTGCTCGAATCATTCAAGTGAGCGACGATGCCGCGGATCTGACTAGCAGTATCGTGAGTCGACAAAGGGCGTGCTACTTGCATGACCTACGATTGTAACACTGAATCAAAGTGCGGCAGTCTCCCTTTTCCACGACCCCACACCAGTTACGACAAGGGACCGGATCACTCACAGGAATACATCTCTAGAATTCCGGCGGTGCAGGTTGGGGATAGCCTCACCGCCCCATTCCTGCTCAGCCTTGAGACCCCGAGAATGCAGCGCTGAACCTTAAAACTGCTCTCCCTCCGATATATTTCGGTCCCCAGCCTGTCGGGTTTATCCGAGAACTGATGTTTTTTCAGGCCCACTTCATCTCTTCGCGCTGGTGCACCATGCTGTATACTCATATGCGCATCGTGGCGGGTTGATCTCGTTACCCCTCAGGCTGTGATTCCTGTGGCTGGGGATGTATAAAGCATCCCAGAATCTTCCTCGGATCCTCACTATCCTCAGGCTTGAAGCTTGGCTCGATCCCTTCTGACGATGGTAAATCCGAGGCAGATGATATCTCCCGATGATAGATGATAAAGATATCTGAGACACTCTGGCCTACCCAAAGAATGGTCGTGCGTCGCTTTACTTTCCATGCGGAATCCGAGTTTTAACTTTTTTTTGTAGTTGCACCAAGTGGAGTTCTTGAGATACCAAATGGGTGAGATAACCTGCCAAAACTTCGTACACCACGTCCGCGAGAGACACTCGGGCGACCTGAGGCGTGCCCTCCACTAGATTCAGGTGTGATTTGTCGTTCGTTTGTGACAAAATTGACGCTCATTGTTCTCCTCGAACTTGTACATCCACAGCTGAGCCGCTCACATAATCTAGAATAGGCTTTCCATCCGCGCAAACAATTTCTGAAGTAACCTGAGTACAAACGACTCACACATCTCGCCGGAAGAGATGCGAGTAGGTGTTGAACCAGAAAACGAACGAACCATAATTCTCAGGGATCCCGTGCGGTCTTTGATAGCAAGTCATCTGTCCATCACAAAATGGATGAGACGGCAAAGCTTTGGGCAGGGGTATTCAGATTGACCACACAGCACAAGCTATCAAATGACACGTTTGGTCTTCTCTTTGCTCTGACCATCTACAGGGAGGAAGTCTAGATTCATTGCCATATCACAATAGGAAGTTTGGTGAAACTCATTCCCCCAAAGAAGCGATGGGTTTGTTTCGACAACAATCTTGTCGCCTATTCTGTCGATGAAAGGTGTGCCGTTTCGGCGGAATCATCAGGCGCGAGTGCGGATGACGTGCTTCTGAGACAGATTGCGATAACAATTATACTTTCCCCGTGGACAGCTTAACGCCCAGGACAAATGCGATACATCAAATGTGGCTAGCGGGATCAGAGAAGCTCGTCACGTGGCTTACAACCGGCCGACTCGTTATCTTATTTACAGGGGACCGTGATAGTACGAGTGTCAAGAAATTGTGGCTCTTTGCTACTTCGAGCGTCCAGGATACACCCGGAATGTGGGCTGGTGTTAACACGCAAGTTAACTAACATATGCATGGGGAGTATGCCTAGGTTGACCCTGGTGCAGAGTATGAGTGTGGATGGTATGCAATATACATGAAAAATGGGGAGTGTTGCAGTTGATGCATAGTGAAAGTTCAACACGTGTTCTGAGCACAATTGTAGGGAGCTGGGAAGGATACCAGGGTAGTCGGTTCGAATGGTGACCCCAAAGGAGTGGGTCGCACGACGACATTCCACTGGAAGGTTGCTCCATCCTGTCAAAGTCGGTGCTGTCCACAGCTCGAGGAAGCTTGGACTTCTAATTACTGAAGAATATTCCTGTGGCAGGCAGTGTTATAGGCCAAACAAAGACTCCAATTAACGAGAAGACAGCAATCGGTCAATAAGAGTCTATCACGACGAAGCGAAACCAAAGGTTCACCTCACGAGACAACAGGTATCGGTCTGAGGAGGGGAGGCCCCTTCCGTGACTGAAGTCTTGCTAGGGAGAATGACGCAACATCGCGCAAGACGGCTTGGAGGTGGCTCGATTTAAACCCAATTAACGGAGAACATTCCTGTGGATCATCGCAAAGCAGTGTTATAGAACATCGTTAGATTCCTCTGCAAACAACCGACCGAAGGCAGTACCTCGACCAAGTATATGAAGGCGGATCTCTGTTAAAGGGGGATCCTGAGTACAGTCTCTAATCACACACGGCTGTTCGCCTAATAGGGAACCAAAGATGGAGGCCACTTCGTATTGTAGGTTCAATCCCGTTACCTCGTTGAATACTTCGCGATATGATAACTCAGGCTGGTGAGTGGGCTTCCCCCTTGATGCAGACAATTGACTGATGCTTCTTTCAGCGTCCGGCTCTGTCCTTGGGTCATTGCCCCAGGACCAGCCTCTCGTAGCAGCTCAGTACAAACACCACAGAGCTTAACACTTCGTACACCCTTCGATACACTGGTTGAAACAAGTATGTCTTCTGCCGCAAACTGGCGGCGTTTCATGCATCCGGAGGGACAATCATACTTCATGCTGGCCGGTGGATTTGATTTCGCGGTTGTCACTGAGGCAGACGTTGAGGACGCACAGACCGAGGGCCGAATACTCGATTGTGCTGATGTGGCGAACAAGGAACTACAATCTCACGATATCAGGGTTCCTCCCCGATGCGAATTGTTCTTGGAATTGGGAGTTGATTCCGAGGTCTGCAACTACTACTTCGTTGACCACATCGGAAAAGGATTGTTCTGGCTCGAGGATCTAGGCACTGAATTGCTCGATATTCCCGCAGCAATGTCTTCCTCGCATCTTGGTGTGTTTTGTCCTCCGTAGACATATTCGCTTCGTCTCACGCTCGGATAGAATGGGCGCTGGAGCGACTATATTGGGTGCACGTAGAGTATTTTCCAATGCACTACGAGTCCTACGAACCGGAATTCTCGCAAATTGTGGACGACCTTCACAATATTATTTTTCATGGTCAAGCTGGTGAGACATATACATCGGCTCGCAAAGTTATGTTAAGCCGACTGACCTACGGACGATAGACATACTGACATCAAGGACATCTACATTCCCTTGTACGGCAGACACATGCAAGCGAGTTCTGAAGCTGCTGTCGAGGAAGAGAGGTGGGTCTGTTCTATGCGATCCTGAACTCCCTTAACACGACGGATATGTCACAGGACAGCGCGTTGATGGCTATGCCATCTGTTACGCAGGTAAGAGATAATCGGACCTCCTTTTCTGTGTCTCACTTTGCTATATCAGCGCGTCTAGCGGCCGCTATAGGTATGTTTAATGGTTCACAGACAGATACTACAAGGCCCTAAACATTCACGTACAGTGAATCAGCGGTTTGCTACCTTTTACGGGCAGTACTCCGCCCAGTCGGATAGACTACAAGAAATGTTTCCTGCCGACGTTGTCGAACACCAATGGTTGTGGAACGTTGCTCATGTGCTCATGTGGGGCATTCCCAAACATTACAATAGCCTCCTCGAGGAGTTGTACGTGAACGAGGAAGTATACACGGCCTGCTGGTCACACTTCATGTCCAACTGCATCGCTGATTGGACAAACAGTCTATCAAGGGTACGCTGGTATATTGGATCTGAGATTGCCATTTCTGACATTTGAATGCAGAGCCTTCTGATTATCGTGTGAGTCAAGAAGGGTACCTGTATATTTTACAATGAGTTTCTCAAAATGGACCGCTTCAGAGCTAGTGTTCTCGCGAACGGGCGCGGTGGCTCGGTATTCATATCAATCGTATCAGTGCTTTCTTGCTCGGTCAGCATTGCCTCAGCATCCTATCTCATTCTCAGACACCGACCGCTTGCAGAATCAAGTGCTGTCGTTGGCGTTCGTAAGCTTCCCCAAATTCGGCTTGCCTACGTTGATCTGCTTTCCAGGCTCGCTACCTCCGCTTCGCCAAATGGAACAGTGTAGGATTCCTGCCCTCATCGGTCGCGTTCGGTCTTCCGAGGGCAAGTTGCCTGTGGGGCGTGGGCCTCCTGACAGTTCAATTCCTTTTCATTGCATTCCGCAGCGTCAACAGATTCGTCTTACTGCTTGATGCGTGCGCCATCGCCGCGATAATGACATTCATGCTTTGCGTGGTGTATCCAGAATATGCCACCATCGCATCCTTGTTCAGGTCCCTCACTTCGTTGTGTATGCCACATTTGGATACTTTGGATGCTCGTGAAGGCGAGTCCATCGTCTAGAGACGCACCCGTCCTCGCTAGTCACCAGGACTGTGAGGAGAGGTGCACGTCATACACATGTCTGCATATCTCGTGAGCTGAGCTCAATCACCCCCCCCCCCCCCAAGTCCAATCGACCCTGGTAATGTAAATGCATGTAATAGCCAGTTCTACAAACAAAAATCATATACGCAAAGAAGGTCGAAAGTAAGCTGAGGGTCACAATCAAGCAAAAGGGAGGTGGGTCCAAAGATGATCGAAAAATCAAAATCCGCCAAGACTGACTTCACTTTGGTTGGAAGCCATGCGTGAGACAAGCGGAGGGTGACTAGAGGGACGAGGTGATTGATACTGGCGCTCTCCTTCAGGATTCCTTCTGCATGGTCGCTTCTCGGGTTCAACGTTCATTTCTCCTGATCAACAAGCTCAAGCTTCAAACAGTCTTGAAAATCTGAGGGAAACAATTTTCAAAGCAGTGCAGACTTGACTTGCGGATTGACACGTTTGTTCATTAATTCGCACCTCGACCATGATCCCGAGCACCAGCTTCTGCTTCTCCTGGCTGCTCCTCGTCGCCAACGGAGTCCACGCTGCCTCCCTGTGAGGATAGTCACCCTGTTTATTTTTTGTATACTCTTCACACGGGTTTGTTCCTCCTACAACATAACTTACTACTTAGCAAATGAGACATTTGGTTCTATGCGTTCGATGCTTGTGATGGCTTTGAGGGCAGGGGTGTCGGGCGCTGGCGGATTGGTGGGGGCCGATCACTGCAGGTGTTATGTAGCTCACAACGTGAATAGAAACATATTCAGTGCGACGTAGGTACAGGCCTCGACGGGTAAGGAAGGACGTGGGTGGGCGAAAAGCCAACAGGGTTTTCCCAGCCCGAAATTGGACCCAGTACTGTGGGGCAAGCGAGCTGTGAGGGTGGGGACTGGGCAACGAAACAGCTAAGCTCGAACGATGGGTAGCGAGTGAGACAGCGTCGGACAAATATGAAGGATAAATGTTTGTACGTAGCCTGTGAGGCGAGAGGGCGGGGTGCGAAGAAAACGAAACAAGAACGCGGCCCACTTCGCTTCTCACAGATCTCACACATTGACCAATCCTACTACGACGGCTTCGTGCCTCGTCTTACGTAGGCCGCCACTTCTCTTCAACTTCTTTGACCAGGAAAAGTCCGGTGAGAACTCCCACGAAGAAGCGATGGATTTGTTTTGATAATAAGTCTGGTTGCCTATTTTGTCGATGAAGGATCAAAGGTGTATTAATGTTTCAGCGGAATGACACCAAGCCCTGTAACAGCTGAGTATGAATGACGTGCTTCTGAGAGATCATTGGACAGGTTGCGATACAGCTTAACACCTGGAGCAAGCGCGGTACTAATCAATGGATCAAACGCTGGCTGGCGAGATCAAGAAGCTCGTCAGGTGGCTTGCAACCCGTCGGCTCGTTGTTTTGTTCCCAGGGGGCTGTGATGAAGAAATCATGGCTCTTTGCTACTTCCAGCGGTGACGGTCGACGCAGTCCGGAGGCATGACCCCCAGAGCTGTCGGCGGACCAACCGCAAAGGCTGAACACAATTGTGGGGAGCCCAGCCTGAGGGTAGTCGGTTTGAATGGTTTGACTCTAAAGGAGTGGCTCGCACGACGACTTTCTAGAAGATTGTTCGATCCTGTAGTAATGAAAAAAAAGGGCCTGGTCGGGTGCCTTGAGTCCACATGGATTCCCACGACGGAAAAGGGAGCTTAAGGAGGCTCGGACATGATTTCAAATTGAAGTGACATGCTGTACAGTATACTGCTCACTAGTAGCAGTGTTTTATGATTCCTTTCCAATGTGGGAAATCAGCATCCTCGACCAAGTTATAAGGATTGATCTCCGGCTAAAGTGAGGGTATTCTCAGTTCAGTCTACCAATCACATCAGTTATTCACCCATGCAGACCAACAGAGGACCAAAGTTGGAGGCCACTTTGTCTTGTGGGCTCAATCCCGTCACCTCCTTGAACACCTCGCGGTATGACAAATCAGGCTGGTGGGTATGCTTAGCCCCTAATGGCAGGTGACTGATGACTCTTTCAGCGTTCAGCTCTGTCCTTGTCTTATTACCCGAGAACCAGCCTCTCGTAGCAGGTCAGTGGAGCACCACGGAACTTGACGCTTCGTACACCCTCTGACACACCGGTTGAAATAAGTGCGTCCCCCGCCGCAAACTGGCGGCGTTTCGTACATCCAGAGGGACAGCCATACTTCATGCTGCCCCGCGGATTCGATTTCGCGGTTGTCACTGAGGCGGACGTTGAGGACGCACAGACTGAAGGCCGAATACTCGATTGTGCCAATGTGGCGAACAAGGAGTTACAATTTCACAATATCAAGGTTCCTCCCCGATGCGAACTGTTCTTGGAGTTGGGAGATGATTTCGCGACCTGCAACTACTACTTCGTCGACCACACCGGAAAAGGATTGTTCTGGCTCGAGGATCTAGGCACTGAATTGCTCGATATTCCCGCAGCAACGCCTGCCTCGCATCTTGGTATGTTCCGTGCTCCGTAGACTTATTCGCTTCATCTCACGCTCGGATAGAATGGGCGCTGGAGCGACTATATTGGGTGCACGTAGAGTATTTCCCAATGCATCATGAGTCCCACGAACAAGAGTTCCCGCGAATTGTGGATGACCTTTACAATATTATTTTTCATGGTCAAGCCGGTGAGACATATACATCAGCCCGCAAAGTTACTCTAAGCCGGCTGACCCACGGACGATAGACAGACTGACGTCAAGGGCATCCACATTCCCTTATACAGCGGACACATGCAAGCAGTTTCTAAAGCTGCTGTCGAGGAAGAGAGGTATGTCAGCTCTGTGCGATTCTGAACTCGCTTAACATGACAGGTATGTCACAGGACAGCGCGTGGATGGCTATACCATCCGCCACGCAGGTAAGAGACGATCGGACCTTCTTTTCTGTTGCTCACTTTGCTATATTAGCGCGTCTAGCAGCTGCTATAGGTATGTTTAACGGTTCATAAACGGATAGATGGCACTCAACGTCCATTTACAGTGAATCAGCGGTTTGCTACCTTTTACGGGCAGTACTCCGCCCAGTCGGATAGACTACAAGAAATGTTTCCTGCCGACGTTGTCGAACACCAATGGTTGTGGAACGTTGCTCATGTGCTCATGTGGGGCATTCCCAAACATTACAATAGCCTCCTCGAGGAGTTGTACGTGAACGAGGAAGTATACACGGCCTGCTGGTCACACTTCATGTCCAACTGCCTCGCTGATTGGACAAACAGTCTATCAAGGGTACGCCGGTGTATTGAACACAAGATTGACATTTTTGACATTTGAATGTAGAGCCTTCTGATTATCGTGTGAGTCAAGAAGGGTACCTGTATATTTTACAATGAGTTTCTCAAAATGGACCGCTTCAGAGCTAGTGTTCTCCTCGCGAACGGGCGCGGTGGCTCGGTATTCATATCAATCGTATCAGTGCTTTCTTGCTCGGTCAGCACTGCCTCGGCATCCTATCTCATTTTCAGACACCGACCGCTTGCAGAATCAAGCGCTGCCGTTGGCGTTCGTCAGTTTCCCAAAATTCGGCCTGCCCACGCTGACCTGGGTTCTAGGCTCGCTACCTCCGTAACAATGTAGGGTTCCTGCCCTCATCTGTCGCGTTCGGTCTTCCGAGGGCAAGTTGCCTATGGGGCGTGGGCCTCCTGACGGCTCAATTCCTTTTCATTGCATTCCACAGCGTCAACAGATTCGTCTTATTGCTTGATGCATGCGTCATCGCTGCGATAATGATGTTTATGATTTGGGTAATATACCCAGAAGATGTGAACATCGCATCCTTGTTCAGGTCCCTCGCTTCGTTGTGATACTACATATGCGTACTTTAGATGCTCGCGAAGGCGAGCCAGTCATCTAGAGACGCACCTCTCCTCATTAGTTCGCCAGGACTGTGGGGAGAGGTGCATGTTATACCCATGTCTGCGTGTCTCGTGAGCTGAGTTCTTGAATCACCCCTGCTCAAGTCCGATTGACCCTGGTAATTAAATGTAATGCATGTACTAACCAGTTCCACAAAAGAAAAAAAAATCATATACGCAAGAAGGTCGAGAGTAAGTCAAAGGTCATAATCAAGGAAAAAGGGGTGGTGGGGAGATAATCGAAAAATCAAAATCCACCAAAGGGAAGTGGCAATTTTCAAAGCAGTGCAAACACAATAGGACTACTGTAGATAACTTGACTTGCGGATTGACACGTTTGTCCAACTCGCACCTCCACCATGATCTCGCGCACCAGCTTCTACTTCTCCTGGCTGCTCCTCGTCGCCAACGTCCACGCTGCGTCCCTGTCCCTACAAAACCCT
>JBBPKW010000020.1:8445-49227 GCA_038089475.1 Boletus aff. vermiculosoides | reverse complement strand
ATCTGGAAAACATCGGGCTAGGGACCTACATAAACTGATGACATGCTGCTGTGCTATTTTGGCAAATGCCGAATCGTCGGGAAGGCGCGCCATCAGCACCAAGACTTTCTCGAGCTAAATCACGCTTATGAGTTCAGCGAATACAACATTACATGAAGTACTTGCAAGAAACTCTCTGTCGTTGATTGTGCCATGGAGATTGTCTATAGCATCTGCAAACGCCGGCTGCGTAACGTAAGAGAGAAGCATGAATAATATCTGCGGTGATGGCGCAAAGACTCACCAAGTCGTCGGCAGTGAGAGGCGGACCACGACGAGTGATTTGCTCGAGGTCTCGTATACTCCTTCCAGAGAGATGTGTGGCCGAGGCGGCATTACTTATGCCGGATTGTACGAGAGAGAGTAGCAGCTGCAGCGCACTCTGCACTGTTTTCCCGCCTCTGGGAAAAGCCTTGGATTGCGTTTGCTGCATTGGTACCAGTAGTTCGTGGTGGGAGTTAGCTTGCACTGGACAGGCGAGAGTGGTATTGGAGAAGTTGAACACCAAGGTTGAACATTGCGTACACGAACCCCCTTTTCGGAGTCATTTGGAGTGCCAATGCAATGCAATGGCATTCTGGAATCAGAGTGGCTGATTAGTCCGAGTGAGTGCCAAACAAGTCCGGGTCACTCCAGCGCTGCCCAAGCCGCAAGACCGAGCAGAAAGAGCAACTATCCCTGAACGCTCATCGGGTGAGCAAGTACTATCAGACCAAGTTTTTGTCGAGCCGGCACTCATTGGCACCAAGCCATTGACAGCCTACAC
Source organism: Boletus aff. vermiculosoides (assembly GCA_038089475.1). Classification (NCBI taxonomy): domain Eukaryota; kingdom Fungi; phylum Basidiomycota; class Agaricomycetes; order Boletales; family Boletaceae; genus Boletus; species Boletus aff. vermiculosoides. Next base: position 48,422 of record JBBPKW010000020.1, on the reverse strand, counting down.
AGGCTGTTCTGAGCACCTGGAAATGGAGAACAGGGTCCTGGCGAATGCACTATGAAGTAAGCGCGGTATATGTTCAAGGTATCTTGTTTTAGGTCGTTGGCATTATAGTACGACCAAGTCAGCATCTGCGTTCCGGTGTCTTCCACCAATTGGACTCTCAGAGAACTGCCCGATTGACTATTGTCTCCATAGACAAATTCGTCAGTCACAGCCGCACCTGCACCAAGTGCGAACGATCAACTAGATTTCACGTCCGGGGGTGATTGCGATGTGGTGGAGGCGAGGTCTGGTTAACAAAAGATAATGTACTATCACAGGCACAGATCCCGTCTAGTGACCACACAGTAATTAAAGTACGTACGGAAAGTCCCATGATAGTGGTCAGGAATAGATGAGATAATTGAAAATTTACATGACTACGCAACACGAGTTTTGCTGTAAGGTGCTTGTTAGTCGAGGATTAACGGGAGGGATAATGAGGCACGAACCTTCTTCGCTGTCTTGTAGAACATCTTGCTCTGGGAAGACAGTGCATTGGAGCGCTCAACTAAGTTGTCTAGCTTCTCACCCCGTTGAAGGACAGATTCGATTGTCTTGTGCTAGAAGACCGGTGTCAGAGAACTGGGTGCAGAGATTCATCAACCTAAGCGCACCAGTACGATCTTCGTCTCATCTAATTCCTGTTGCACTCTCATGATGGTATCCGCTTGCCGTGGGTCCTGATACTTGGTGAGGTACGTCTGGATGTCAGGGAACGAAATTGCTGCAGGGTTGGGGAAGGCAGATTGAGGAACTTTAGCGGTGAATTCATCCAGAATCTTGGTTAAGAGAGAGAATGCGGGCCGAACGGGGTACTCCTGGTCAGTTATTATGATGGCTGTGACACAGAACACGAGACGTTGGTGAGCCAGGATGGGCAACGAGAAGTAGTTGCTGACCGACCTGCGAGTTGCTCTGCTCCGCCACGGTTGAATACATGGGCTGTATAGTTGTTCTCTTGCACGCTCTGACGTTGGCCCTGCGCCGTTCGGTCGACTACGGTTTTGGTGAAGAACGTCAAGAACTCATTGATGGAACCTCTTTGGTAGAAAGAGAAGCTCGAGACGTCCGAGGCCGTGCTCAGGGCGGTACTTGGTGATCCTGGGGGGGCAAGGACTATAGAAATTGAGAAGATCTTCATAGTCGAGATGGGGGCTGGAGAAAGAGTCTTGCGAAACGTAAACAAGCAGATCCGGGGCCACTGCAAGCCGCGTACGGCTCAGCAACCGCCAAATGCGCTGCGGGCTCCAGGTATGTCTTTGGCTGTGGCAAGTCTCTGGATAGCCTCCCTTTGGCTCGTGATATACGCCGTGAAATATTCCTCCAGACGACCAAAGTTCTTACTACCATTCTCACAAAACCGCAGACCAACCACTGAAGTCACCGTGAAGCATTTGAACGTACGTCTCAAGACAGAGGCTTTCAATGTCTTGCATGACGAGCTCTCCACCCGACTGTCTCCAAATAACTCTCGGATCTTGAGGCAGATCCTCCTGCGGTTGTACCATCTGGGCAGCATCGTTGGTGTTGTCGGGATGCTGCTTGGGTTCTGCCTGCTGTTCCTAACAGCCGCGTCCTTGTCCTGGGAGATCCTGCGCACGGGACGGGATGGTCATCACAGTACCAGTACAGTCACGAAGCGGGGGCTAGGCCACGCCGGCGATGCTACTTCATCTATCGCACCTGCGTCCGATGCACTGAGGATTAACCCAATTGTAAGCGTTCCGTTGAGGGGTCCAACAGCAAGCAGGGCTCAAATCTATTAGATACCAGGGCTGACTGTTCCTCTCAGTCATTTACCCTTGATTCTCGTGGCGTTGGCCGTCAGTCAAATTGTTCACGAAGCCGGGCATGCTATCACCGCAGCACTGTAAGTAAATTGTCAATGTTCAGGATAGTGAGAAGTTGACGTTGCAGATAGCCACCGTATACCAATGCTTTCCTGTGGAGTTGCCGTCACGTTCCTCTTGCCATCCGCGTTCGTCATTCTCCCCGCTGCCCGGCTTGAGAAGCTGCCTCCCCGTGACCGCTTGCAAATCGTGTCTGGCGGGTGCTTCCACAATTTTGTGCTCTCGTGTTTGTTGTTCTCTGCAGCTTGGTCAGGGGCAAGCTTCCTGCCTACTTGGGTCCTCTTCCAGGATATTTCCGCTCTGGGGAGGCTTGTAGTTGCCGTCGACTTCGTTCGTATTCTCGCCTTCTAGTCGTTCACGCGCTGAGTGACCATAGGATTCGCCGTTGGTGACACACCTCCCTGTCGGTAGTCTGATCACCAAGATAGATGATTCCCCGATGGCTTCCGTGTCGTTGGACGATCCTTGGAATCACTACCTACTTTCCCCTTCCTCAGGCTCTATGCAAGGCTGGTGTACCAACAATTCTCTTCTAAACACAGTATTCTGTGAGTGGGACAAGCACGTTGTCAGGTTGGTTGACTGCTTATTCTCCACGAAAGCCCCGGCATGTACCAGCACTGGATCATACTCATGTTTTGTGTCCAAGGCGGATGAAACTATACAGTATGAATTAGATCCTGTCCACATATTCACAGACAATTTGGCACGATGCAACTCTTCTATAGAATGCTCGCCGTTTTCATCCTGCGTAGTACCTCGTCGTGATCAGCAACTCGTACGGATCTCGGTCCTGAGAAAGCATGCGGGCACAAGCATAGAAGACATAGTCGTTTGGAAGGGCCCAAAAGAGGAGATCTGGGAACAGGGTACGTGATTGCCACTGGATCGTTATGAATGCGTTGAGACGGTCTCTTTTTCGCTTAGTGCAAGTTAGTGTTTTGCATCCCCGTTTTTCTCTTGTGTCATATAAACTTCCAGGACTCGCTTCTGCTTTCTTCGAGTGCGTGATGTTGTTGTGATTCTCTGCACAAGACAATTGACAAGACTTCACAACAGATATATGAAGATTGTGAATCTTTCCCTTTACCTCGTAAACACACTCCCGATCACGGCGTTAGACGGACATCAATCACTCGTCATATTATTACAGCTATTCTGCAATCCGGTTAGTGATGGGTTGCAGAACATCGATCTCGAGGCTCTCAACAACACAACACGGTTAAGTCGGGAGGGGAGAGTGCAGAGAGTATGTAGGACATTCCTTAGTTTCTTAGCGCTCCTCCTGATAGCGCTGTGTGGACTCCTGGGTACCATTAGTTGGGCAAGGAAATGATCTATCGCTTCTCCGGGATGGTGCAATTATGACACTCAATAAGACGTTGCACCTCTGGTCAAAAGGACGTGCAAACTTGTAACTGAGCAAGTGAGGCTTGACAAGTGACACTTTACAAACTGCTTGAACTAGCTCATCTTCGGATAGCTTGACGCTAGGTCACCGAGTGCTAGCTTTCGTCCAACCATATTTGAACGTTCAAGCGTTCAATATTGTGGTGATTCGCAGTTTGACCTTCATTGCCCGGATACCCGGTACTCGCGATAGTACCAAAGGTATTCGGGAAGCACGGCAATCTGACAGACGTGGGGGGTTACATTGTGAATTTTGGTCGACTGTATGATGCGACTCGTGCATACGATGCATGGGCATACAAACATGATCTGTATACTGTTGCACACTGAGGTCCTCCGCTACCCCATGCGCTCACCTCCTCATGAATCGCAAGAAAGAAAAGTATACCAATCAGCTACGTGATGGTTTACTTTTTCTTTACTGGCTGGGCCAAGTCCACAACGGTCAAGCCTAGAAAAGTGCAGCATTATCACCCGCAGTCCTGAAAACACGACAAATTTGCGCAGGCATACCTGGGGGAAGACTCTGCTTGAGCTTCTCAGCCTTCTCCGGGTCGTCGATGGAGAGGGTGTAAAGATATCTTGAACACCGGACTTTGAACTTGGTTTGAGCCTTGCCGGTGGGCGTTTTTGCAGCGACCTTCTTTATCCGGGCCTCTGTAAGTGGGTAGAGGGAGAGGCGTAGTATGGGCAGGGAAAGCGGAGAAATCAATGTATGTTGCTCAACCCGTGGATTTGGTACAACACTTACGCGTAGCATCCTTCCGCCGCGCAATCTCGATGAATTGTTTGATATCCCGGATTTCTTTAGGCTGTGTACAACGTCAAGACATACCAAATGGATCGTATAGAATGTTGCGTACCATGACGAACAAGATTTTGACGTTTCCTATGTCCTATCTTCGACAGTACCTTGAAATGCTCCAATCCAGGGGATGAGTGGCTGAACTCTAAATTACTAGTTTTGCGGGAGATTCCGGGAACAGTTCACACCACCACATTCGCATGGGTATTACGTAAATTAGGGAGATCGTCCTGGTCAGACGGTCTCGGCGAAGATACTATGAGGAAAGACTGAGAAACCCGATCAAAGGTTATAAACTATATCATTTGTCAAGGGTGATCAGTAAATCAGGAAAAATAATGGGCAAAGGCTACAAGCTGATGCAAGACTTAATGATTACATATCGTGGCGAGTAAAAAAGCAATATGATGGGGGCGGCGTTCAATATGAGAACATGATCGTCGTAGATTTCAATCGTCATGACGGCTTGAGCCTACGTGGGGAACCAACAGAGGAGGTTCCAGATGCGCTGGTCGCATCGCTGATCACAGAAGACGCTGGTCTGTTGATACGACTACGGAGCCGTTCCACCTCACGTTCTAGGCTAGGGACATCATGATGCATCAGGGAATTATATTATATCGATGGGTAGCTGACTTACGTCAAAGTGCTTTGTTTGGCTTCTGCAGCCTGTAGCTCAAGTCGACGGTTGACACGAACCAATTCACTTTCAGAGGATTGCTGTACATTTGTTCAGTAGGGAGACTAGTGAAAACAGAGTCAACTAACCGCTTTATCAAGTTTCTCACGGAGTGATTGGATCTGGGTCACGGAAAGTTTTCGGTCCTCTTCTAGCTTCGAACGATGGTGTTCACTCTCTTGAAGCTGTAGTTGGATATCCCTAACCACCTTGTCGGAGGAACGAAGTGGCGTGCTATGTCTCTTGTCGTTGGCGGCTTGGCTGAGCTGAGTGGTAAGTTCTTCGATGCGAGCTTGTAATTGGCGAACGGTCGCATTCGGCTGAGGCGTGCTAGTATACGATTTTGTTTCCAGGTCCACGACCCGGACATTGAGGTCCTTAACTTGCTTCTCCAACTGAGCCTGCGGGGGGAGTAAGGAAAATGTCAATAGAGGAAAGTAAGATTTACACACGTTTTTTCTGTCCAGCTCTGTATTCTCCAGACGAGTTTTATCGAGCTCCAGTTGGCTTTCAGCAGCATGGGTTTCCGCAGCTTTCATACGGCCGAAGGCCATAGAGACGCGATCTTCTTGTTCTTCCAGAGAACGCTCAAGATCCTGCTTCTCGAGCTGGAGTTTCTGTACCTCTCGATCCGATGTTACTTTGCTGGCATCAATATGGTCAAGCTTGATGCCCTCCAGTTCCGCTTGCAGTGAGCGCCTTGCTTTCTGGAGCATCGCGCGGTCTGCCTCTGCATCGTTCAAAACGCTTCTTAGCTCCCGGACTTGAGAGTGGAGAGAAACAATCTGTGCTTGTTGATCAGATTGCACCGCGGTAGAGGTTTCGTAAGCCTTCGTCAAGTCTACGATCTTGGTGTCCAGGCGTTCTTTCTCTCTCTTCCATGCGCCGCCGCTGTAAACTTCCTCATCGAAGCGTAACTGCAGTTCGTCGTAGTCCGAATGTATCTTGCGGTTGTCTTCACGAAGTCGAGTCATGGTGTCACGTTGAGATTGAAGCTCTGGAATATGATGAGAATTTGATTGAGAAGGGGCGAACAAACTATACCTTCACTGAGTTGGGCAAGCTCGGCTGAGAGCAGATGAGTAACTTCTCGCATGGTCACAAAAGAATGAGAATGATTACCTTGGTACTTCTTTCGGGTTTGGTCACTAGCAAAGTCACGTTCGGCAAGGTCCTTTTGGTGTTGGAGACGTTCGTCTTGCAGTTGTTGGGCTAAACGACGCCTATGGATACCAAGTTCAGAGGATTCTCGATCCTCTTCTTCGATTTGCTGTTCTAATTCCTGGAGTTTGTGTCCCGTGGTCTGTAGCCTCTCTTCGATCGCCTTCTTCTCTGTAACAATGTCAAGATGGGTCTTCTCCAAGTCAGTGAATGCCCGGCGAGCTATCCAGAGTCAGTTCGTGCGATAGAAACAGTCTCTCCGCTTACCAAATATTTCTGCCTGTTCTGCCTTTGCCTGTGCAACCTCAGCGTCTTGAAGTTTTGCATTGTTCATCGTTGTCTTCTGCTTGTATGACTCGATTGCCTGCTGCAACTCTTCACATCCGGATCAGCCAAGGTCGGTGCTGGGATCGGTAATACCACCTACCTGATTGCATTGCGATCGCAGCGGCCGATGTTATCTGGAGCTCTTGGAACTGAGTCTGAAGCTGCCTGTGTGCGTCTGCTTGAAGTTAGCATAGACTCATTCGCGAAGGTGGACAACCATACTAATCGCGTCATTTTTGGAAGCAATCTCCGCATCCATCCTGTCGTGGACACCGGCTAGCTCCTCTCGGGTCCGTCTCCGGACTTCTTCCAATTCGAGCTGCAAATTCCGTTGCTGAACCAGCTGTTGAGTGTAACCTGTCATAAGTCCTGGTTCGATCAAACCTCGGAGAGACGTACGAGAGCTTTACGCGACTCTTCAAGGCGAGCTGTAGATTCGTCTTTGAAGGCGGGCAGGGACTTCGTTGAATCTGGGGTCCGCATAACGGCGGAAAATTGGCGCGCGAGCTCCTCTTCGGCGACTTGAAGTTCGCGAACGAGGCGAGAGCGGAATGCCTCGTCCATCGGCGTGTCCTTCATGATAAGGTTAAGTAGCTCCTTGTGCTGACGCTCGACCTGAGCCTTGATCTTCGCGACCATCCCTTGTACGGTTTCCGCATCTTGAAGCTTCTCCTCTAGTTGTGCTATCTTCAACGAATATTCCCGCTGTAGCGATGCGTTCGATGGGGTAGCACCAGCGTCCTCCGCAAGCTTGGTAAGTTCAGTTTCTAGAGTGTCCTTCGATCGCTGCACCGCAGACAATTGAGCATGGGTTACTTCCAATTCACCCTTGACGCCGTTAAGATCAGCTTGTAGGCGTCGATTGCCAGACTCCGCAACTTCTCTTGCCCTTCGTTCGGATTCAAGAGCTGCCAGAGCTTTCAATGCCCTTTCCTCGTTTGCTCGTGCTGTCTTTTCGATGGCACGGAGCTCGACCTGTTCCATCTTGTTCTCGCGCACGAAGTCTTCGGCCTCACGGGTCAACGCCAACTTTGCCTTTTCCAGAGATCGAATGTATATCGAGCTCTTCTGCAGTTCCTCTTGGGCGTCTTTGAGCTGCTGGTCGGTGACTTTCTTCGCCTTCTCGAGTACGTGGACATGCTCAACAATCTTCTTGTCCTGTCTCGATTCCAGCTGCTTGATCTCCCATTCCTTGTTCTTTAGGTCGGTGAGAGCCTTGTTGAGGGCTGCGTCCATCTTGGAGAGACGGTCTTGGTCCAGGGCGAGCTCCCTCTTTTGGTTGGTTGCGACCTGGTGAAGCTGCTTGTACTTGGCCGATTCAACTTCCAGCTGCTTTCGGGCTTGCTCCGCCTGACGTTCGAGGGAGTGTGCTCCTCTCTCCAACTGTAGAACCGTGTCCTCGAGCTCGTGATACTTCCCTTGCGATGAAGTAAGCTGTCGCTCCAAGGACTAAAGCAGCTTGAATTAGGCGCGCAAACACCTTTAGTCAATGGAATGAGGTACTCTACCTCTTTGGCCTTCACAGCCTCCGCGAGTTGTGAGTCTGAGTCGATCTGCTTTGCACGGAGTACTTGCAGCTCCGATTCCAACGTTCTCTTCGACTTCTCCATAGCTATTGCCGCAACTTCGGCCTTGGTGGATTGCTCGCTTGCGGCCCTTTCGCGCTCGAGCAGAGACGTATGTGAACTCTCGAGCTGGGTATACTGACGGTTAACCCTCTCGACCTCGAGTTTGAGTTTACTTTCATTGTCAAGAGCAGTCTTCCGGAACGCGTTCAGCTGACCCTGAAGGTCTGCGACCTGACGCCGCAGGTCAACGAGCTCCTCGTCTTTGCTCTTCTCAACTTCACGTCGGCGTGTCTCCTCCGTGGTCTTCGTTTCCATCAGTGCACGGAGCTCGTCGAGCTCTTCCTGCAGTCTGGCTTTGGCAGTCAAGGCGCGATCCGCATCCACCTTGTATGCATCCAATTCGGCCCTTTGCTTTTCGGTCAAAGCACGGGTCTCGATGACGTCCTTTTGCAGTTGGGTACGCTCTCGCTTCGATGCAGCGACTTCGGAGGCAAGACGAATAATGTCGTCCTCTTTTTTCTGGAGCATTGTAGAATAATCGTTGGCAGTGCGAGTCAGCTCGGCTAGTTGGTCCTTGGCCTGTTGCGAACCCTTCTCGAGGTGGTCAACTTTGGCGTTGAGAAGCTCCCTGAGAGACAAATCAGTTCGATTTCGCGAGCATTGCATATTCAGATACTCACGTCGTACGCAACTCTGCAGCCAACTTGGAATGGAGCTCGTTGATAGATGCCTCGGAACGTTCTTTGAGACGGGCAAAGTCTTCGTCGCGCTGGGATACCAAGGTCGTGAAGTCCTCATTCAATTTCTGTAATTCATCCCGTTCGTCTTGGAGCTGTCCCATGCTAGTTTCCATCTTGGCAAAAAGATCCACAAACTCTGCCTCCTTTTTCTTCCACTCGTTCTGCTCGCCCTCAAACCGCACAAGGTGTTCGGCAGCTTGATCGAATGCTTGCCGAAGATTGTCATGCTTTTCGTCCGTTTCCTTCTGTCGGAGTAGTGCTCGGTCCAGTTGCGAATCGAGAACGTCGAGGTCAGCGTGTAGAGCAATGATCTCCTCCTCCAGCTCGATCTCCCGTTGCTTACTCCGCTCGAGTAAAGAATCCTTGTCAAGCGTAAGGGCCCGCTCTGCCTCAAGTTCCTTGGCGATCTTCTGTTTCTCTGCTTCTAGTGACATCTTCACGTTTTCCAAGTTCTCCTTCTCGCGCTGGTCTCTCTCTGCCCGTTCCTTGATGAGCTGCAACTCCACTTCTTTCCGCCGGAGTTCTTCATCGTTGCGCGTAGCAGCTAGCAAGGGTCGGACCTATGATTGCATAACGTCAGAAAGACCACCGTGAAGAGAAGGTCTTCAGACCTTCGTATAAAGTTGCCACCATGGCCAGTCCCTAAGTTCGCCGTACACTCGAGCGTTGCGCTGAATAGTTCGAATGGCAATGGCACGATTGAGAATCTTCTTCATCTGTCTTCGCGTAGAGAACTTTCGTGCCACGGCCTGCAGCCTCGAGAATACGTCATACAACAACGCATCTCTGCGTTCTTCGAGTTCGGCGAGTACGCCCGCTTTGAAAAAAATCTTCGACATGCCGACTCGATAAAGCTCTTTGTCGAGCTCCAGAGCTTCCACCATACGGAGACAAGCTTTACGACCGTCCATGTAACCGCGCGGGATAACCCCAGGAGTCATGATCTCATAGCGTTGCCGGAACTCGACAAAGGGAAGTCGATTGGGGTAACCCAGCCTAGCGATCCGGATGCCTTCTAGTACACCATTGCAACGCAACTGGTCGAGGACAAGCGGCACATCAACCCTCCCTGGCTTCTTGTTGATGTTAGGAACTATACACCGAACGAAATGCGGCTGCGTGGCGTGGAGTTGGGTCATCAACAACGCTAACTGTTCTTTGTGTCTTTGGGCCACGGTACGGAAAGCACCTTTCTTGACACCGCGCTTCTTCCCCAATGAGAACCCGACAGCCGAAGAGGGCAATTCAGAGAGCGGTCCTGCATAGTCTTGGAAAAGAGTCGCAACATAGGGTTGCGTAGATGCGGCGAGAACTCGGGTGAGATTGTCATTCAGTGGATCCTTGTTCTTCTCCAGCCAACCATCGGTACGGTATTCGACTTTCCCGGCGTAGTGAGTGATGATGAAACCTTGCTCAAATTTGGGGAGGCTATATTTCGTACGACCAGGGTGCGGTTGTTCACCGGGGGCTAGATCTCCACTCCACAAAGAATGCACTTTCTCTGTGAAAGTGAGATCCGTGGCTTTGGGCATAATACACTCCTCATCCAAACAGCTGAGGATACCAATCGTGTTACCGCCTCCTTCGATAAGGTCGATCGTCGGTTGCAAGTCGAGCTTGAAGTTCACGTAGTCCCATTGAATGCCCTCGCGAGAATATTCTTCCTGCTCAAGGACAAACATGTGATGGTTGAAGAATTGCTGGAGTTTCTCGTTGGTGAAGTTGATGAGGAGTTGCTCGTACGTGTTGACCTCAAATATCTCGAATCCCGCGATATCCAGTACACCGATGAATGTCGACTTGGGTGTCGGCCGATCGAGGGCGCGATTGATGCGCTCAACTAGCGCACCGAACGATTTCTCGTACAGTGTCTTTGAAAGAGAGGCGAGCTCGTCCAAAGCCTGCTGACCGGTCCGCGCTTGCGTGACCCACTCCCTTCCGGCAAGTACTCTGGGCCGCAAGACAGCTTTCGTGAACTCCGTCAGCGGGATTCCCAAGAGGTGACAAGCTCGCTCCGCTTGAGAGGGGTCAGCCATAACGGCGTCGTCAGCGCGCGTGGATGTGATGGAAATGTTGCCGATGTGCAGAACCGCGGCTACGATGCGAAATAGATCATATTGTTCAGCTTGAGAGAAGCCGACGACTTCGAAAGCATTCTTGGGGCATAGTCAACAGACCATTTTTTGCATACAAGAAGGTCAACTTACAACGAGAGTCTCCCAGTCATCCCGATCGTTAACACCATCAATCTCCCTCCTGCTCCGGTTCAAGAATTCGTAGTCCTCAATGTTCCCATCTAGCAACAGCGAATCTAGGAGCCAATAAACAATATGAAAGGCGATATGAGGGACATCCTGCCTACCCTTCAGAGAGCCGCTGGTGGACATCAACTGGTAAAACACATGAAAATTCCGTTCCGCAGGACTCCGCACAACTACTCGACTCTTCTCCAGCAAGTACCAGTCAATGTTGGCCCCAGAGATACTCCCATCAGGGGCGAAACTAATCCGGATGAATTTGCCAAAACGACTCGAGTTGTTGTTTCGTTGGGTTTGTGCATTTCCGAAGGCCTCGAGGATAGGGTTGGCTTGAATGATTTGTCGCTCCAATAAACCGAGTCGTTCTTTAGCAGTCATGCTACCCCCAGTTCCGGATATTGATATACTCTTGTTCCGGCTTCTAGGCAACCCGATTGATGGTATCGTTGAGTACGAAGAAGACATAGACGGTGTGTGCGTGTGTGACGAATTGGGAAGGTGGGCATCAGTTGCTATGGCAGAAAGGTATTGAATAACTTTCTTCGTGCTTTCTGTCTTACCAGCTCCCGATTCGCCACTGCGTGAGTGATTCATCATTTAGGATGTCAAGACAAATGGCGCGAATTCAACGAACGTGATAAGGATACTCTGGTTCTCGCGTTCTTCTTGCATATTTATCCATGCACGCTCCGTAACTGCAAATATATGTGGCGGGTTTTCATCCCGTCGTTTGTTGCGGTATTGTTGGATGATGGTATCGGTATAGAGTGGCAAGTTCTGGTAGGGATTAATGGCGACTAAGAATAACCCGGAATATGTCTGTGGTGTGGGAGTTAGTTCATGACCGGTGAGACGAACGCGCCACGAATGTCCAGGGACGATGCTGTACGTATCCGGGCAACAAGTGGGGGAGCAGACTCACGTAGATTGCTCCAGATCCGTACCTTAGACGGAGATTGTGAACAACACTGGCTTCATTCAGAAAAGTGAGGTCTGCGATGTCATCCACACGGTCGAACTTCGGGGGATTCATCTTGGATAAAGCATAGAGCGGAACTCGACGTATCTGAGCGGGACGTGAGGAGAGGTGGCAAAGCAACTATGAGGACGTCTACCTCTCCGCCCGAGGACATGATGATTTCGGCAGTTTCTTGGTCCTCTTGATGGACCCAGCCAGCAAGGTAACCCTCCTTCTCATCCGGTACCCACACCCATTTCTTCTCGTTGAACTCAGCTTGGAGGGCAGCGACACGGGCTGCCTCTGCATTTTGAGAGTTCCACAATCCATTCATGTTTGGTATCGCAGTCTGCAGTCGAGAAACGCGTGTTTGATATCACGAGCCAGAGTGAAACCGGCTACAGGTATGATCAACAATCGTTTTGTTGGGTATCAGTGTTGTAATTCGTAGATTGAGCGTTGCTATCTTGAGTTGACGGGTCGAGCGCTGACGCGAGCACTGACAAGCTATTGGTAGAGAATCGAAAACTAAACTGGTGTCCCGATTAAGGGATATCTAGAGCTCGTTCAACAAACCAACTGCCTTTCCAAATCCCTCCCGTTTTGGTAATGGTGACTTTGCAACAAATATTCACGCGACTTGCTTGGCCGCCACTTACGCTCTGCGTCGGTATGTATCCAACCCTCTGAAAGGATGACAGAACTCAATCACTTATGTGTCCGTTTCTCGAGGAATGAATGGTACAGCAAGTTCTGATTTGACCCCATTCAGTAGCTAAATGCTATGGGTTCCTGAAGTCTGCCGCCCACTGGCACGCGCACCCACTGCACCGTAATAACCCGAACGGCGAATATCGTCCCCCGTCTTCAAGAAGCATGCAGGACTGCTCAGCATTATTATAATTATCGCAGATGGCGTCCGCTGGAAAGCCCATATGTCGGCGGTTAGCCTAATGTCGATTATTAGCTCCTGAGGGTTTCTGCGAGTGCTGACTCCCCTATCGAGCAAATTCAAAGTTCGGGCCCGGGCATGGCTGACAACGAGTCCAGGTACTAGGCTGATAGAGTCTCCATAGGATCACTAAGACTAATACCCTCCCGAATCGGAGTCCCGATTGTGCTTAACGCACATGTAGACGAAGAAAATAGCATGTCCGTTTGTCCACAGCAGGGTTGAACATCTATTGCTCGTAATATTACTACAACTGCGATTCCACATGATCCATCAATAATAGCCCTCTGCACCTCACTCGTTATTTCTTCGTTGGCTTTGTCAAGTTAGAACTAACCTTGAGTCATTTCATAGCGATATAGGTTCCGACATTCCTGGACATAACATCACTTTAGCGTCCTTCGTATGTCTATCTTCCTCTGTGAAAGTCCCCTTGATCCCCTAGAATTCTCAACTGAGTATATTCTTCATTAGAACCCCGTCACGGAGGCTCAGCGCTCAGCCCTCGGACATACACTTAGCCGCTCGCCACCACACCTTTAAGTTTGAGAACCCTCGCTTCTGTAAATTGCCAAGTTTATCCATCCGGGCGTAAATACTTACCTGTCATTCCCCTTGCAGTACCCCGACAGATCGGTGTAACGTCCGCGACTCGCCTCAGGAAGCGCCTTTTCAACAAGACACTAGTATGTCCGTCTTACTCGCAGTATGACACTGGTGAAAATTTCCAGGCATAGGTTTACGACCACTAGGGGAGCGAGGATGACGAAGTGGCACATTTTCTACAGACCTAGCGCCCACCGAAGATGAGGAAGAGGGTTAGGCAAAGACAGGTTTGCTCCGAGGGATCGTTCTGCAGTTACTCGTTATTCGATTAGCCGGTCTTCTGTGTCACAAGGTTTACTACCTCATGTCTACAGATACTCGTCGACCCTGAATTCATGAGGGAGACCAAAGAAGAACACTAGCTGGGGTACAGCGATACTGGCCGCCGAGAGTCACAGATCGTATGGACACTATGTTCTTGCAAAGCCCGCGAAGTAAGAAACGAAACGCACCCTCCCCGAATGGGCGCCCGGGAAGAGCGAAGAAAGTTCAATCAAAGTCACACTGCGGCATAGGTTGGGTATGTCCCTATCATAAGCCCATTGTTTTTGCCGACCGTCACTCGGACTTGATGGAGATGGGAAAGAGCGGCCTCGCATGACGTTATGCGTTCTTATATTTTTAACTTCTCGCGCTATCTGGTCTGTTTGGACGGTAAGTTTGTGTAAACAATGTCACGAAGCTATTGTTCTCTGCAAGCGAATTGGGCCTGCGACTTTGATGCCCGTTGAAGAGGCCTGGAACGTCTGAAACATCCAAGGCCAGAAGTCCGTTTCAGTCCATAATGACATACGTTTACCCGACATGTCGGATAATTTCTCCACCAAAGACATGCGCTTCGTGGCTTGTCCGAGTATTGGTGTCATTGAACCACTGGCTTAACCAGCTCCTTTGATGACGGCTGTACTGGCTCTTCTAGATTTCCCCGACATCCCGGGATAATACTACAGCAATAAGCCTCAGCACTCCGCAGCACTGATCTCGAAGTTCGTGTTCCAGTCCCGGGATGAGCTAGGCGAGCACTGGCGAGCAATGGCCTCTCACTGTCTTGATTGGTCTCTTTCATGACGCTGGTTTACAGCAAGCGGAGTTCGCTCGCCGATCGTGCGTGCCAGCAACCCTGGATCGTGACCAAGTACAACTCCGGTGTCAGCGGTCAGATCTCAGAGTTGTAGGTAAGACGGTATTTCGGCGCTTTTCTCAAGGGAACTTCTTGAGGCGGCGCCAAAAGAAGACAGCAACCCCGGAACCACTCGTACCAACATGGACCAGCGTGATGGCAACAGCCTTGCCAGCGCGTGTACAACACGTTTTTATAGGGTGGACCCTCAATCAACAACAAGATCAATCAGTTCGTTCGTGTTCATGATAAGAACTCCCTGACGCTGCGCGTCTACTGAGCTCTCCCCCCCATCCGCTGGACCGCTTCCTCATTTACGCAGCCCTTTATCCCCCCTTCCCTTGATCATGATGATTGACGGAGATCTTTTTGTTCAATATATCGACGTCCCCGACGATCGACCAGTTCTCCCTCCTGTCGATGATGACATCTTCGGTTTGAAGGATTTGTAGGTCACCGATCCACCTCAATCTACTCGTGGCCTCACATCGGTCTCAGCTTAAGTCTAGAAACCCCCACCGATCTCCATATCAACCGAGGGTACAACGAACCAAGTGGCTTGCTACTTGGCCCGGACCGATGCCACAATGACACTGTCCGTCAAGGTGCCAACGCATTCGATGCCATCACCCTGCCCCACGGAACTCCACCAGATGCTAGGCAAAACACGTTCCTTCCGACTTCTGACGTGAGTATGGTTACTCTTATGGTCGATGTGGGTGTTCAAGAGAATATGCACTAGTCGTCTATTTCTTCCTACGTGAGCCTGTTCCCTCCGGCACTTTCCCCAGACATGTCCCCAGCTAGCGTCGCGTCGTCCACCCCATGGTTGAGGACCCCCGAAACCGATCCGTCACTTGCTACTGTCCCTAATGCGGATGCCCTGTGGGACACCACGAAGACAGAGGAATCGTGTTCGACGATTCATTTTTTCGATCAAGCGGGGAACATCCTCGAAGATATCCCGTCGCAAATACAAGACGTGATGCTCGAGGACATCGCGTGTACCCCCCAAATCATCTCCGACGCCTCCCTTCCACGGGTGTTCGGTGTCACCCCATGTGGAAGTCTGGGACCGATCGCAACAACGCCGCCCTCAAATACACCCATTTTTGTGATATCTTGTGCGTCAGCATCCCAAACTGAGGCTGTGCCACCTGGGTCAGCCCATTGCACGTCGTTGCCCCCCTCGCCACATATGTTGCAGTCTTTGTTTGCTTCACCAGTGACGTGTTATCCCCGAGAAATACCACTGCCCGCATACTCCACATCTCCGTCGCTGTCCCCACTCAGCACCCTTAGCCTTTTTTCACAATCGCCGAGTGTGTCCCCCAACCCTTCACCCATCATCGGCTGCTCTTCGCTCTCACCCACAATTTTGCCTGTGCCACTTTCCAACAACGATGAAAGAGTCGAAGTGACCGACTCCGCCTCATCCTCGTTCACAAGAGTGACTTCGGCGAAGTTGTGGGGGAAGCGCAGTGCGGAGACTCTCGATGACGACACTCCTCCCTGGAAGACACTGAGACGCTCCAAGGCCAAGAATGTCGATGAGGAAGAGTGGAACCCCGGGCTTGCGCGGGTAAAGCGTCCAAGGGCCGAAGTGTCCTCAAAATCCGCCAGGCAGACAGCCGTATCGGTTACCAACGAGAGCTCGAATTGCGAGACAGGTCAAAGCTCTGAAGGGCCCTCTGATGCCACTCATACGAGTTGTGAAATTTGCGGACAGGGATTTACCCGCACGTCGGATTACGTCCGCCATATTGAAAACTCTGCGAGCCATCCCGAAACTCGTAAAGTGTGGCCCTGTTCATACTGCGACAGCACTCTGGGACGGAAAGATGCCCTCGTGCGGCACAGCAGGACCATGCATCCTGGAAGACCTGTTGTAATTCCCGAAGGCATCTCCGGGAGTCAGTTGCATGAGGGTCAGAAGGAGCCATCCGTGCAGCGGACAGGACAAAGGAAAATGCCTTTCAGAAGGCAGCCGAGGAAGGACACGCGTAGGTATCGTTGACACTGCATTCGATTCGATTCGATTCTGTATCCTCCTGCATTTTCTCATTCCGTAGAACCTGTATACCTCTGCCCTTTCCTGTATCGCTTCACCATCTTCCATCTTCCTGCATACATTACCGGTACTGGATGCTGGTTTTATCTTTGGCTCGTACTACATACTACAGCGTTGTGTTTGATGACGTAAGCATTTAGGGATCATGCTGTGGCGTTGACGTGCAGTGTTAACGGTTCCTCTCATTCTCACATCATGGACGGCGCAGCTGCGCATTCACTTTCACCAAATGATAGCACGCAAGAGATGGGCACGCACCTGTGGATACCAGAGCCCGAGGCGAGGGATTCTACGAGTGATCCAGTACCTTCATCCTCTCGTGGCCCACAGCTCCTGCGGGAGCGGCTCTATGTGGGTAATCTCAGTCCAACCGTGGATGAGTGAGCAAAAATACATCGATTGTCAATCGAACTCATGTTCTGAATGATTCAAGATATGCCTTGCTTCAGGTCTTTACAAAGTTTGGAAAAATTGCAAAACTAGATTTCTTGTTTCACAAGTCCGGTCTCAACAAGGGGAAGCCGCGAGGGTATGCATTCGTCGAGTTTATGAACGAAGCGGTAAGTGGTTGCACCCCTTCGGTTATGCTAGCACTCTTTTGACGTTTGTATCCTCCGCTATCATGAACGTGCGTTGGACGGCGGTATGGGTGGATTACATGACCGAAGGTTTTATCCGGGGCGACCTAGGCTGACTGGATTCGTTGGGCATTTAGGACGCAGCAAAGGCTCTTCAGACTGCCAACGGGAAACTCTTGCGTGGTCGTAAGTTGGTGGTTACGTTTGCACAACAAGCACCAAACCACGATTCGGGACCCGCACCGTATACCGGCAGAAGTAAGAGGTCGGATACTATGCCGACCGCACTGAGTTTAGCGAAAAGCAGTGGGATTGCACGTCCCGAAGCGTGAGTACATGAATCTAGGCATGTTTATTTCTGGGTTGGTTTACAGCTCGCTCTAGGAAGACATCGGCCAAAATCGCCATGATGGAGGCCAAACTCCGCCAGATGGCGAATTCTTCCCCTTTTGCAGAGAGACCGGCTCTACCTAGTAGGCCAGTTGCACCACCTAGGGGTTCGTCAGAGGGAATGCGGTCTCGAAGAATGTCAAGTCATGGGACGAGGTCGGCCTCTGGCAAAGTTCAGCAAACAAAGAATGATGGTGGACCAATCGAACATGGACGATCGACTGCACTACCCTCGATACACGATACGGAGTCCTCGGATATGATGAGAATTCCGCCCTCAAGTAAGCAGCTGCGGAGTATACCTGGCGTGAAGATTGTGAAGGGAGGCACAAATGGAGGGAAATCCGGAGTCACGCCATCGACGTGAAGGGTTAGGACAGGTTCGCGATATCCCCGATTTTGTCAGCATCGTTTTTGATTTCATAGCTGAGTTCCTGATTGATTATGCTTAAGAGTGTTGTGGGGTACGCCCTATTTGCTTTTGTTGCCGAAACCGAAATTAGCGCTATTGCTTTGCATGTCGAGTACGTTTGCGTTTCAAGGTTAAAACGTTCGACGACGTCACGAACAAGGGGCCATTGAATGAAGCTTCATTTTGCCTTGGCTCATGAAGCTTTCGCGGGAACGAATCGGGCCGCCAAAAGAATCCATCCCACGCGCAGGCAGCCGGCGACGGACTCATCAGTGGTACCATCCTTGGCGTGGCATTCTCAGGTAATACCCATCGTCATTACCGCAGCTCCGAGAATCGCATGATCTAGTCATCATCATCGCATTTGGACTTATTCAGCGAGAAACGATTGGCTCTCGGGGCAATTTTCTGGACACATGGGGATGAAGAGGCCCCGCCCCGCGGGAATGGCCAGACCTCCTTTTCATCTCTCGTGTGAGACATTCTGAGTTCTAAACAACACACACTGACGAACGCCTGTACCCTTTTCCCTCGTCCAGCTGATCTGCTCGGCCGAATCGTATTATCGTTCTCAGCGGCACTTGAAATTGGCTATGCTGGACCTCATATATTGCGCCCTCGCCATTCTCCCTTCTTCTCCCACCCTCAACTACTTCCAAAATGCCTTCTGCACAAGTTTTGAAAAGCACAGACGGCGCCGTCTACACCACCTCTAACGGTGCTCCCGTCGCAGAGCCATACGCTGCTCAGCGCGCCGGCAGCTTCGGCCCCCTCCTTCTCCAGGGTCTGTACCGATCCGTACTCTGCACACCTCATCTATCTGATTATGATATACCCAGACTTCCACCACATTGATCTCCTCGCCCACTTTGATCGTGAGCGTATCCCAGAGCGTGTCGTACGTCGGCTACACGAATCGATCCGTCTTTGCTGCCGCCTCACCATGATCACTCTAGGTCCACGCCAATGGTGCTGGTGCACATGGCTACTTTGAATTGACCCACGATCTCAGCGACATCACCTCTGCCAAGCTCTTTACCGACGTCGGCAAGAAGTACCGTACTACCGCCCGATTCTCCACTGTCGGTGGTGAAGCAGGATCTGCGGATACCGCCCGTGATCCCCGTGGTTTTTCCGTCAAGATCAGAACTGAACAGGGAAACCTTGACTGGGTGTTCAACAACACTCCCGTCTTCTTCATAAGAGACCCCACCAAATTCCCCCACTTTATCCATAGCCAGAAGCGTGACCCCCAAACTCACTTGAAAGATCCTGACATGTTCTGGGTATGGGTTTTCGCCTCCTGCTATTCCCTTGTTTTTCCTTTAATCAAACGCCCTGCAGGACTACCTTATACAAAACCCAGAGTCTGCTCACCAGATCATCATTATGTTCACCGATCGCGGTACCCCCGATGGTTTCCATAACATGCACGGTTACTCCGGCCACACCTACAAGTTCGTCAAGGACGATGGCAGCTGGGTATACACTCAGATCCACATCATCGCCGATGGTGGTTTCAAGGTTGGCATTATCCCTCCACTGATTGCGATTGCCGGTTCTCACTTGTTTCAGACCCTCGACGGCCCCACCGCACACAAACTCACCGCGGATAATCCAGACTACGGTACCCAAGCGCTTTTCGAAGCCATTGAAGCCGGAAAATATCCCTCTTGGACGGTTTATATCGTGCGTACTTCTACCCAATGAGGGGGGATCCTGATCGGTAAACTCGCGTTTTAGCAAACAATGACACCTGAGCAAGCCGAAAAATTCCGCTACAACGTTTTGGATCTCACCAAGGTCTGGCCCCACAAGGACTACCCCTTACGCCCCATCGGCAAGTTTGTGTTGAATGAAAACGTCCAGAACTACTTTGCCGAAGTTGAATCGGTCAGTTCGCTTTCATTTTCCGGGAGAAGGCTTAGTCTAACCGAAACCCAACCCAGGCTGCTTTCTCTCCCTCCCACACTGTCCCCTACTTTGAGCCTTCGCATGATCCTGTCTTGCAGTCTCGCCTCTTCTCCTACCCAGACACCCAGCGCCACCGACTTGGTACTAACTACACTCAACTTCCTGTTAACCAGCCCATTGTTCCGATCGCCAACTTCCAGCGTGACGGCCCCATGAATTTCAACAACCAGGGTGCTCGCCCCAACTACCAGAGCAGCTTCCTCCCGTTGACATACCTCCAGCACAAGGGTTCTATCAATGGTGCTGTTCGCGATCGTGAACGGGAGGCTGCCCATGAGAGGTGGATCGGTGGCGCTTACTGGGATCTGGCCGAAATCACTGAATGTCAGTCATCTACATCCTCACCAAGAGAAGTTATGTGATTGAACTTGCTCCCACAGTGGACTTTGAGCAGCCACGTGCGCTCTACACTGATGTCTTGGACGACACCGGTCGTGCCCACCTTGTCAATAACATTGTCGGACATGCTCGCGGCGTGAAGAGCCCTAAGATCAAGACCGGGATCCGTGGGTTTCGCCTCAACATTGTGACTTCTGTTTATCTGACGGTCTTCGACAGTCTCCTACTGGGCTTGCGTTCATCAAGACCTTTCAAACCGTGTCGCAGACGGCCTCGGTATCCCCAGAGCTGGGCCCCTCCCGGGCGTCAAGCCTGCCGCTGAGGCTCTCCGTTTCCGTGTCAAGTAGGCGTAAGAATAGTTTGTCACATGAGATGTATACTCTGTGTATCCAGCGGAATTGAATGTGTATCATAGACGTTTCTGGATCTGCTACAAGCAACGAAAGACGATCGAGTTTGCCTGACTACGATGAATTCATCTTCCAAAGATCTCACGTAAAGTCACTGCGAGTCCAACGAGTATTGTCGATGTTCATGATGAATAAATCACCATTTCATTTCCGAGCAAATTTTCTATATAAAAATCACATCGATACCAGTGGGAGCAGCGTTATCCATAAGAGTCAATGCACACCAACGGTGGCGCCGGACTCGAGATTACATGTATATTCACAGGCAACTCCTAAAGATACAACGAAGAACAAAAGATGACCGAGTTTGGCCGTTCAAGCATTTCCGATGCCTTTTGGAATTTTTCTTGTAGCTCTGAGTTTCCAATGACTTTGGCGGCCTGAGTCATTTGTCGCAAGAGTTCGCCCAGTCGTCTGAATACGCGGATGAGGTTGCCTTCGAACTGGTCTGTCAACTGTAAAAAAAACCCGGTGTGAATTCACAAGCCGAACGATGGTTGCCTCAGTGAGATTACCGACCTTGCAGATGTCTGAAAAGGATGCCCCACGACACCATTGAACCACTGCATCCATGAGTTCTACTTTGAACGATTGAACGTATTCGTCCTCGACGATAGGTAGCTTTGATTCTTGAGATACCTTAGCTATACGCCGAGCCAGCTCTTGCATCACGCGTAAAGGTGCCGCGAGCTCCTCAGTGAGCTTTGTCTGTTGTTCGCTCTGCGTCTGATGTCAGCCAACGTCTATTTGTAGAGTATGGATGACGGTAGTCTACCTTTTCTGTGAACACGAAACAACTCAGTAAGCTAGCACATTGCTCCGGTAGCAGCGTGTTGAAAGCGCCGTTGAAGATCAGCTCGGTGAGCAACAGCTCATCGCCAGTGCTGATTTCACATGCGACACGACCTTTCATTTCGGCGATGTCTGACGAATTCGTGAAACCCAGCCGTCGCAACACCCGCTTTCGGCACTTGAGTTCCTCAAGTTGCAGAACATCATGCGTTGCAGAGATCCGTTTCTTCAATGCCCGGATGTTTGTTTGCGCTGCCTGTTTCTGGGCATACAGAGTATACAGCTGTGGGAGGCGAGGATCTCTATAAAGAGGGTTTGAGAACATCTTTTTCTCCATGACCCCGATTTTCTGACAAAAAGCTAGAGTTCAGCAACGACGGATGGCACACGGCAATTGTACCTTACCTTGACGAGGTTGAGGAACTTTTCGTCTTTGATTCCCATGTTCTCGACTGGATCGAGCAGCGTTATTCCGTCGGGGAACCTGCGCTGCACTTCCAACACACTCTTCCAGACAGTTTCTCGGGCTTGATCTTGTCGCAAATCCTTTGGCAGGAATATTCGAATATGACTTATCGACTCAACTGTCGACAACAAAACCGGGACGACGAGTGGAGAGCCCTTGTAACCTGGCGGGCAAGGCAAAGTACCACCCGGTGTTGGTGTAGTAATGTTCCTGTCTTTGGGAAGGGCAGCCCCTGCGTCACAGTTCAAAAGAACGTCGAGAATATATTGTTCGTGTGGAGGGACCTCATCGATCTGGAATTCTGACTTTGTCTAAAATATGTGGTTGGGATAAACGAATCGCGGGGTACCAGAGATAATGTAGACTGACCTTTGACTTGAGGCGTTTTTGAAAGTTGATAACTACGCCCCAGCCAAAGTCGGCGTCTTTGTACTTGACTCTGACAAGCCGGCCAGCCTGGAGGAAGGGTAGGCTATACGCTGGGTGCGTGACGACCGCTCGGAAGTCTTCCCCTAGTTGATCAAGTTGTTGACGATAGTCATAGTATGCGGCCACGAGGTGCTCGTCTGGGATATGTATCGAGTCCCGCTGTCTCTCCTCCGCCCGTAACTCTAGGTGGTTGATGTGAGCGAAATAAACGACAACGCTTATGCGACGAACCTCTTTCCAGCACTGGAATCCCGGTACTACTCTGGAACTGGAAGAAACAGCGTTCGAGCATGTACTCGGGGCTGATTCCTTCCACTTTGAGAAGATTCAAAATCATATTATACCCTAGATGGAAGGCAGAATCGAGTCGATCAGCCTCTCCCTTTATCATCGTCTTTGCGGAAGCGGGTTCAAGCTTCTCGTCACACATCATAATGACGACACCACGGTCATCTAAACCACGACGACCCGCGCGACCCGACATCTGGATATATTCCCCGGAAGAGAGGTCCCGGAATTCACGCCCATCAAATTTTCGGGCCGCCGTGAATACGACAGTCTTTGCGGGCATATTCAGACCGATGGAAAATGTTTCGGTAGCGAAGAGCACTTTGATGAGACCTTCCTGGAAGAGAATCTCGATAACTTCCTTTAGAATCGGTAGAAGACCGCCGTGATGGATGCCAATCCCACGCTTTAGAAGGGGAAGGAGGTTCGTTATCTGAGGTAGATTGCGGTCGTCCGGGGAAAGGTTTTCAATTGCATTTTGGAAAATATTCGCGACCAATTCTTGTTCGTCATTCGAGTTGAATTCAAATTTGGACATGATCAAAGCCAGGGCCTCGCATTCTCGCTTGCTAAATGCAAAGACAATGACAGGGTTGTAATTTTTGAGCATGATCATTTTGATGATCTTGGAGATGTCAGAAGACCCTATGGGACAATGAGGGAACCCCAACTTGATCATGGCGGAGTATAAAGTACCTTTCTTTTCACCGCCCTTTTTGGTTTTTCCTTTACGTCCTTTACCACTCTGGGGGTCGGCCGGATCTTCGCCCATCTTTTCCTGCAGGGTTCCCATTGCTTTGCTGAAGTTATCCTCCTTAAACTCGCCCTTCTCGTTGACCACCAAATAAATGCCTTCACCTCCGGCGGGGAATAGGTAGTGCTGCAAGGGTGTGGGTCGGAAGTCGGTGTATACGACGTGACATGGCTGTTCGTGAGACTTGCAGATCCACTCTGCGAATTGCATAGCGTTAGGAATGGTGGCTGATAGAAACACGTATCGGACGGTGTGAGGGAGCAAGATAATGGTTTCCTCCCAGACTACACCACGTTCCTTATCTCGCATGTAGTGAATCTCGTCAAATATAACCCATGCGACTTCTCGCATGATTTCAGAACCACGGTACAACATGGAACGCAGAATCTGACTCATTAATAAAGAATGTGTTATGAAACATGATAGGGCACTCACCTCTGTCGTCATGACCAAGCAAGTTGCGGATGGGTTGATAGTAACATCTCCCGTCATGAGGCCCACGTCACCAAACTCAGCAAGCATCTCGCGATACTTTTGATTACTGAGAGCCTACACGAAGCCAAATGCGTTGATATCTCAGCCTACACAAATGTGGATTCAAACCCGCTCACTTTTATTGGACTAGTGTATATTACACGTTGTCGGTTCTGGAGACATTGCGCTATGGCATATTCTGCCACCACTGTCTTACCGGCGCTAGTATGCGCCGACACCAAGACACTCTCATTCCGCTGGATAGCGTGCACCGAAACCTGCTGGAACGGATCCAGTGTGAATTTGTATTCTCGAGCGGGCTTTGAAGGAGGAAGATGTTTTGCAATGGGAACATAGTCGTAACCGGGAGGAATGGCGACTTGATGCCGGACCTGAGCAGCATGAGAACTGACGGTAAAAGTACTTTGAGTTCACAAACCTGATGTCGAAGTTCCAGTCTTGAACCCTCTTCAACAGAACCAGTCAATCCACCACTCGCAGCCATCTCACGCTTTGCCTCTGTCTGAAACTCATCGACCACAACGGGAATCGGGCTTGCAGCACGAGGTCGTTTCACAGGTCTATCGATGACTTCATGCGACGCCGGTGGCAGCCTACCCAGTTCGGCATTGCCAGGAGTCGACTTTCGCTTTTGACTCGAGGTGGACACGGGAGCAGAGACATGTATCGGTATCTTGTCTGCGAGCACTTCATTGTCGCTTTCGTCCTCGGGCGGGGCGTTATCGAGGAAAGAAAACAAGTCTGGTCCCATCGTGAATTGCAATGAAGGAACTTCATCTCAGCGTCCATCATCTGGTACGCTAGTTGATTATGTAAAAGACAAAGTTTCCCAGGCCACCAACATGCAGCTTCTCGTCTTCCGGTACATAGTACTTGCCAGTACAAAAGTATCTACCCCACTGTAATGACAAACCTTTTCTCCTCAATATTGGTGTTTGAGCCCTGTGTGAGTGTTCCCATGTTCGTTGACAAGGCCAGCGTCACATCAGCATCCCGCGCGATTCCCAAGGTCTCCCGTTCCCGATGCTTAGTAGTCGAGAGTTGTCGTGCCATACGGAAATGCTATTAGTCACGTCGATATCGACGGAGACGGCAGCGGACAATGCCAGAACTTACTGGGTACCCACTCACGAGTCAACTTCTCGACGATGGTGTGTCGGATGCTCCGCTCTCCAAATCCGGATCCCAGTACCGTAGACTCTGACCGGACATCGGCTAACTACTACACATAGACTCTGGCGGGCAGCTAGAATTGGACGGCGCAGGGTCCCGACAATGGAATAAAAGACTCCAGATCGGTGATCCACAAAGAACGCCCGTTCCACTCGGAGTCTTTACTGGTCTGGCACAGTCACAACTCACAAGGGCAAATGAGACATGCCCGGTCTTATCTTTTGACTCCGAGTTTTTGTTCAAGGTGAACACCGAATCCGCCTATAAGAGGTTCCATCTTGCATCAGCCCACAATATGAAAACCTCCAATGTCGTTCTCCCATTCTCTCTCAATTCTCGTCGCGCTCTGGGGTGTGGTGACGATCTACATTGTTCGCAACCGCCGATTGCGAAAACGGTATCCGCTCCCCCCCGGCCCAAGACCTCTTCCTCTGATCGGGAACTTGCTCGATCTTCCCTTGAAAGATGAGGCTGTGACTTACAACGCGTGGGCCAAGAAATATGGTTTGTTCCTACTTCGTCAACGTGCGCAGCTTGACCCTGAAACCTACTTCAAGGTGACCTGGTATACGCCAATGTCATAGGACATCGCCTGCTCTTCGTCAACACCGCGCAGATCGCAAACGATCTCTTTGAGAAGCGATTTCACAATTACTCTGATAGGACCGAACTACCAATGATCAACGATTTGTGAGTTTCTCTCCGACATAGCAAGAATGAGGTTAATTCATCATTTAGGATGGGCTGGGACTGGAGTTTTGGCCACATGCCATACGGTTTGTATTTCTTTTCCATCGCCGAGCGCATAGATCAGTGATGTCTGTCCGATTGTACAGGGGACCGCTGGAAAAAACATCGTAGGATGTTTGAGCGCCAATTCCGGCCTGCTGTGGCCCCGACCTACTGGCCTCTTCAGCGGAAAGAAGCGCACAGGCTTCTCAGGAACATTTTGGACTCTCCGAAAAACCTCATCGAGCACCTCAGGCAGTGAGCGGAGACAATTCACTTTCCGTGTTATCAGCTAACTGTCGCACAGGAATTCAGGGGCGGTAATCATGAATGTGATCTATGGAATCGAGATCGCTCCAACAGCGGACCGGTATATTGATGTCGCTGAGAAGGCTTTGGAGGGAATGGCGAAGGCAGCAGCTCCAGGAGCGTTTCTTGTTGACGTCTTTCCATGCTGTGAGTGCTGTTTTCGGGCGACATGGGACCCATTTGACTATAATGCAACAGTGAAATACGTTCCTGGTTGGGTGCCTGGGGCAGGATTCCAGAAAAAGGCCGCAAATTGGAAGAAGTATGTGCTGGAAATGCGTGATGCACCCTTCGCAGTTGTGCAGAAGGCATTCGTTAGTACACGTTGCTAATCTAGTGTGGCTTAAACTAACCGACTGGAAGGCTGCAGGAACCGCACCACCATGCTTCGTTACCCACCTCATGAACGCTTTGAGTAATGCCGAGGACGCGGAGGAGGAAGTCGAGATAATCAGAGGGTGTGCTGGCCTTGCATATGCTGGTAAGGCTGGATATCGATGTCAGACTCTTCCGACGTACTCATCGGAATCTTAGCCGGCGCAGAAAGTGTAAGGAGACGATTCCAGGCGCAAATTCCTTAAGCTGATTTCCTCTAGACTGTTTCCTCATTGTCCTCGTTTTTCTTGGCCATGGTTCTTTACCCCGCCGTCCAAGCCAAAGCACAAGCGGAACTGGACTCTGTCATCGGGTCTGGACGTCTCCCTGACTACAACGATAGATCGTCGACGCCATATATTAGCGCCATTGTCAAAGAAGTGCTTCGGTGGAATCCCGTCGCTCCGCTTGGTGATTATTCGCCGCTGATGGTGATGACCAACGGGATTGATGTATTCTTCTTCAGGTCTTCCGCATATGGTCACCAAGGACGACACCTATAATGGATATTTCATACCCGCTGGAACCACGATTATCGGCAACACTTGGTCAGCCATTGCTTCCTTGGCCAGACTCCAGACCGAGATACTAAGATCGACCCAATACAGGACTATCTTGCATGATGAGCAAAACTATTCCCAACCGATGGATTTCATACCCGAGAGATTCCTGAATGCGGATGGGACTGAAAACATGGAAGTTCTCGATCCTGCGACATCGGCGTTTGGCCACGGACGACGGTAAATTTGAATATAGCTTTACTCCGTGTAGCTCTTGATGGCACCGCTCGCAGCATCTGTCCAGGTCGTTTCATGGCAGACGCAACCTTGTGGATTTCTATCGCATGCATCCTCGCCGTTTTCGACATTCGCCCTGGCGAGGATGAGAACGGTAATCCAGTTGAGGTCAAGGCTGAATTCAAGTCTGGAATGATCTGGTAGGTGCAATGCTCCAGTGTAAAAATGGTCACCGCTCAATAGGATTGATATTCAGTCACCCCAAATCCTTTTCTTATGCCATTTCTCCTCGTTCCGAAGCGGCAAAAGCAATTATCAAGGAGACGGCTCTTTTCTCGTAACTACTCTTCTTTCTGTTCGCTCCGTTTCTGGTAAGGGATGTCGTACGCTAATGAAATAGTTGTATGGATAGCCTACAGTTATTTCTCGTGCACGATTATTTTTTCAATGAGACCTGTACCCAACCGTTCAATCTCGTCTAATACGGATTGTCGATTGAGCAGAACGGTGACTCTTTTATCCTTTTCTTTTGACCTTTTCCCCTGTAACCCGATGAATCACACGTGTATGCAAATATAGATGATCTCACCTCCGTGGTTGGCGTGCTTGAGAAACCTCCCAGAACTCTGAATGGACGAATTTCAGCAACGTTCAGGAGCCAGATCGCACCGATGCGATGTCCGCCGTAGATGTCAAAAAAGAATTTTAAGGTGTCCGAGTATATCGACTGATTAAAACGGTCAGGCTTTGCAAATATGGTCAGAAGAGCACCTTGCGCACCTGCAAATCGTCGAATAACATGCGAGCTGGATCAAACCCTGGGCGTGACACTGTGTCACCATCGGCGGCATTATCCTTACGGCCTTTCGACCATACCGACTCGTCAGCGTCGATATTTTGGTGGTACCTGGGTAGTACAGTAGGGTCAAGTTCGATAATGATATCGTAGTCATTGGTTGCATGGGAGAAAAGCCGCTGCAGGACGCGGTAAGCACATAACCGAGCCAGCTAAATTTCACCCACCTTCACGCTGTGTGGATCAATGTCTGCTTCCTGTAGGATCTTATACGCTTCCTTTGCTAGCGCACATAGACGGTGCGCGGCTACGATATCCGGACCACTTGAAGTCCACATTTTGCCACCTGGGTCCTCCGAAGTTGAAATAGTCCATACACCTTCTTTGGAGCTTACAGCTACGACGGATGGTTCCGTCAGTGGACCATTCTCCTCATACAAAGGGAGGAATAAGGGGTCTTCGGGCCTCCAGTCCTTTAAAAACTCGATTACTAGTGCAAAACCATGCTCCTTGCTCCTCGGTATGCCGACAGCCGAGTTGGGTAATGTGACGCCCGTACCGACGAATGGGCGGGCACATATCATTTCCACTGCTTCTTCTGATACATGGATCCCAAGAAGCCAATGGGATGCGAGCCAGCGTTTGACCAAACGGACTGTTCCAGGATATGCTATGTATCGATGGGAAAGGGTAGCGATGGCGCGGTGGTGTCTGGGTGCATGGATAAAGTGACGAGTGCAGAAATCTAAGGCTCGACGTGCCATGCGTTGATCTTTGGAGGGTTGAAGATCAGGCTCAACAGGCGTTTTAACAGATGATATTAGCCGTTCGAGCAGGACTACTTCTCGATCGTGCCATATTCGTGCGGAAAACGACCAGCCCTCCGGGGTGAATATCTCGAGCGAGGCGTGATCCTGGATGTCTGAGTCGCAAGGTTGTTCAATATGCACACCCGCGCGGAGGCCAGGGTTAGCTGTCATCAGAGCAGATGCAATTGTCTCGAAGAACGCTAATTTAATCTTTTGGATGGCATGTAGGTCGTCCGGCCATTTCGAGGATTTCTCAAATTCAAGCACGATGGGAATCTGAGGAAGGTACCGAAGCGGAGTGGGGAGTGCGAGAGAGGAAGAGAGCGGAAGGGGGAGGGGGCTAAAGGTGCTTGTGTATCGGAGATACTCGGATACAGGGCTGATATTCAAGAGGGCGAGAGGAAGCTTCTCATCCAGGGATTTAAGATTCTTGACTACGCCATCGAAGGCAGTTAAAGCAGCCTTGAATCCAACGGTTATACCAGAATGTTGGTGAAGACTTGCCAGGTGATCCGGAAGCCGAAGCTTCGCATCAAAGGGCGTTGCGATGGTCTGGATATCCGCGATCGGAATCCCAAAGTGAAGATGTAGGAGATGGCGGACAATGAACGTTGGGATGTGCGCTCTCTCATCGGAAGTTTTCACCTCCCAGACAACACTCTCAACTATACGACCGTCTTTAAATCGGCGTAGTTCGGCTTTGTGGCCCCACAGCTGACGGAACTCCTTTGCAGCTTCAGTATCTTGTTCCTCAGCAGCGGGACCATGGTCAACGAGCCTAAATGCGTCTTCGGGGCTGTAGCTGAGTCCGACATAGATAACAGATAATCGTGGAGGACTTGACGTTTCAGAAATACTTCGTACATCCGATGATGGGTGGAAAATTGCGACAGCCCGTACGCGGTCCCCAAGACCTCGTCGGAGGATCCTTGAAATAGCTGCAAGGAGTGCGCCATCCGGGGTTCCATACTCCACAAACTCGAACGTTGATCGGTATTTCGATACACGCGAGAGATCAACTCTGTATAACGTCAAACACAACACTTACAACCAGTAATGATTAACTTGCCGTATAACCGCATCGCAGCGTTTTGAGAGGTGTGTCTGGTCCTTAAGAAAGACACTGGCAAACGCGTCATTTGTTCCAGTAGAGTCGTTGAGTTGTTCGAGCGTTTGTTGTGCATCATATCGAAGCTGTGGTGAGAGTGTTATTGGGTGTCGGTGGACATCTAGTAACCAACTATACCATGTCAAGAGAAGTTAAAGGAATATCGACCAGATAGTTTATTGTGGAAGTTGCGTCGACAAAGACAGCGGAACGATTGGATGCATATTCTTCTGGTGAGAACTAGATGGATAGTTATGAGCCTCGCGACAAGGATCACGCTTTTGCTTACATTGTGTCCGTTGGTCGACTTCACGAATGCAGGTACAATCTCAAAGTCTTGTTTGGCTGATAGGCTTGCATAAGGATGGGTAGAGGACGAAACATAAAGTTCTCACCCAAAAAGTCTAAGGAAGCTCGGAAGAGTTGATATGAACTCAAACCTTTTCCAACAGATCCCCTTCCGCCAGCTTTCCTGTTTCCAAGAACAGAAACAGGCTCCTCCCCGTCAAGAAGGAAACCTAATACAGAAGCCCACCACGATCCCTTTGCTTCAAATCCGTGAATACAGAGAGAACCTTCGCCATACCCTCTCTGGTTTGCCCACACTCGGAGCAATGTATGTGCGTCCCTGAACGCCGGAGTGGATTGCACGAGGGCATTAGTCGACAACAAGGAAAGCTTTGGGAAAGTAGATAGAAGGATGGCCGTGTTGTAGATAGGTGTCGATGGTTTTGACATGGAAAACAGAGATTCTGAAGGTGGCTGAACCCGAACATTGAAGTGAGACGGAGAGAGACGGTGGAAGGGTATGGGATGACATGAGGGAAGTACAGGGATAATGCGAATTTCGGCATGCGTTTTCGAGAAGTCATGCGAGGTCCCTGAACTTCCTTATTATGCTGAGGAAAGTTGAATCACAGAATGCTCACCTTTTCGTGGACGAAGTACGAGAACCATCTGCCGTGGATCGTTTAGGGCTGCTGCGTAAAAAACATCCACCTGAAAAGAGGTGGATATCGATTGCGCAACTACGGCAAGGTAATAAGAGCGCTTGTGAAAGTATCGAGCGTCCAAGTAATCTTTCTCTTGGAACAGAGACTGCAAGACAGATCAAGCAACTTATATGAGAGTAACTCCGGGAGACGTACAGAGGGCATCTCAACGGACAAGTCCACCCCAAAATACTTGCTATCCTTCTTTTTCACGCTGATTTTGTTTGCCCAACTACCTACAACATGGACATCTGATGGTGGTTCAAATGCTACCGTCCATTTCGTTTCCTGGGTGGGATGTGGCAGCGCAAATGGTACTGCAACGCCGTTTTTTGACAATGCACGAGCGGCGACCAGAGGATTTTGCGGCTGGATGAATGGGAGTGATAAAAGATGCGATCGAAGAGTGAGGAGGAATTGGTCCAGGGATGCCCTCCGTGATTCATTGGGCCTCACATTGGGGAGTAGGGCGTCAATCTAGGCTGATATTCAGCGAGGAGAGATACACTGAAGAAATACATTGTGCACACCTGCAGTTTGAATGAACTCGACTGATACAAATCCGCTGCACCTTTCAACGCTCTGAGTTCTTCCCCTGTCGGGAGCTTATGGTTCTGCATATACGTCAGTCGGAATCTCCACAATGTTGCCTGTAAAACAAGCACCTTTGAAACCTCTGCACCTAGTTCTACCTCTTCGTCGTCTGGTTCGTCTTCGCGTTTGCGTTTCAAGTCGGACGCCATCTAAATCGAAAAATTTTGAATGGACCACCGAGCGAGAGCACCAATTCTCTACACCCCTCTCCGGGGGGTGCCTTTACAAGATGTCATACGCTACTGCTAAGTATTGCAATGAGACTGGCTAATCTTCAATCACAATAACCTCCCCAGGGGACCGCACACGTGAACTAGAATATTCAGGTGAGACTCTGAGTCTACTGCGTATCCGTTCCTCCTCTCCAAGATCAACGTCTATGACGTCTAGCTCTCTTCGTCGTTTCCTCCCGGATTGACGCGGGGGCACGGAGGCTGGGGTAATTTCTTCACACAAATCGTCTATCAGTATGGGTTCAGTCTGCGGTTGTCGCCTGGCGTTTGAAGAGCCACTGCCACCGGCTGCGCTGCCTCCGCTCCTACCAGACGAGGCTGTTTGCGTGGTTGATGCCTTTTCTTTGCCTTTCACTCTCTTGTTGTTCGATCCGGGAACCGATGTCGAGGCCGATGCCAACTGGGGTTGCGGTGATGGTGGACGAGCATATAGTTCCGTCCAGCGTCTCGCGTTCCGGTCGTACTGCGCTCGGTTGCGCATATACTCATTAGCGAGTGAGGGAACTAGTCATCGTATGCATGATCGTGAGCGGCTATACGGAGGCCGTGGTTCTGCCGAGTCTTACCTAACGGGTCATCTGTGAAGGGAACAAGATGGAGATACGCCCAGTGGAGAGGAGAGCAGACGCACGTGGATTTGGGTCAGTGAGAAGTGATGAGAGGGAGAGCATGACCTTGAAGAGTGACAAAGCGGGTGACCAGTTCTGTTTCAGGATGTCAATACATATGCCTCCTTTGTCAGATATGTTCATGTGGTATATCCTATCACGAAAGTTGGTGTCCATACGACGAGTGCTAGTGATGACCACTTCTGCTTTACCTTGTGACAAAAGTGACTTTGGGTGCTGAGAACCTGGGGACAGGATGAACACTTGAGCTCGCACGAGCAACGTGAGACATACGGATAATCGTGTGCAAGCTGAATATCCACATTAAAGACACCTCCTTCATATGGGCTGCCCTGAGGACCAGGTATGGAGGCTTTCCAGCGGTAGAGACTATCCTGGGTGGGTGCAAGGGTGATGGGCCCAAGGTCTTCCTTCTTCGCGTCAGCTATCTCACGATGGATGCGCTTCATAGTCATCTGGGGGATGGTCAGACGTGACGCAGGAGAATGTCTGCGACTTGCCGAAGAAGACAGTGCGGGTGGCATGGCTGGTCGTTGGAACTGATCGAGTTCAGTCGTCGTGCTTAGTCTGGGTTTGAGAGAGGGTCACGTGCGACCTGCAGTAGCCCGGGTAGAGTCGTGACTCGTTATGACTGGCAGCTTCCCCCACATACTCAGTCTATCACCACGACATAAACATAACCATGGTCACTCGAATATCCGCAGCTGCCTAATCCACTCGGTACAAAGATACACGTCTGATGTTTGGTGAATCCGACTCGGAGAGCCCGCGAGTACCGAGCCCATGGGACTCACTCTCCTCGCCGCCTTCGCCTCCCCAGTATAATGTAATCCAGCCAATTCCAAAGCTCGTTCCAGAAGCAGAAGAGGTCAGTATACATTCTTGCATCCCTACATCTCTCATAACTTAGCTGTCGTCTCAGGGGAATGTCGAATACAAACTCCAGCTCCTATCTCCGTCCCCAGCTCGTTTCGACCGTCTCGTCACGCAGCTCAAGTGGCGTCTTTTAGAAGGCGGTGGGAGGGCGTACTATGAACTCGGAGTCGCTGATTCCGGTACCCTAGTCGGACTCCCTCGTCAACAGCTCGAGGAGTCCTTAGAAACCCTCGAAATGATGGCCGGCGAAATAGGTGCGGCCGTGACCGTAGTCAAGGAAATAGAGGTGCATCCAGAGCTTTCGAGCCTTGGTGAATCTCAACTCGAGAGGTGGGACGGTAGGAGGAGTGCTAGAAGGAAGGATTTATTACGGATGATGAAGCAAGACGCGTCCCCCACCATGTCCTCAGCTGAGTGTGACACTGAACTCTCAAGCGCCAATATTATGGATGCGGAAGAAACCGCTTGCTCCTCCCCGACTACTCCCCCGACTACTCCCCCAGCTTCACCTGGCGACCCCGCTCAGTTCAGACCATTCCCCTTTCCCTTCGATCCAGCCCTCGCTATGTTCACCATGGACATTGGCGAGGATTACACAGACTACGCTGACAACGAAGCTCCGGATGGTGACGTCCCGATCGACTTCGTGACTAAATTATCTATCAGTCTTGCAATCTCCTCCGTGTACAAACCTCGTCCAATGAGGAAACGCGCAGCTCACATTGCGTCCCCCCCGTCGACCCACTTGGATGACGTGAAGAAGCTCAAGAATGGTTATCCACCATCGAAACCCACTGATATCACTCATCACACTGGGGACCCAATTGCGCAGGATTTCTTCGAAAACCTTTCCCAACCCAAGGGAGCTGAAGCACAGCTTCGCAGGGACGGACAAGACAAACGACGAGCGTTGAAGCATAACACCCCGCTAACTCATGTCCCCCAGTGCCGTTCCACCGAGTTACCGACCAACTCCACTGATCACCATACCGTTCCTTCTTGTTCCACGGACAAATCTAATTCATCTACGCTCGAGTCTCCTCATGTCGCTGTTGTCGACCTTCCAGCCGACCCATCGGCGACAATCATGATCGCATCCAAAGAGACACGACTTATCGTAGAGGTGCTGATTGAGTGGGAACTGTCGTCGGATGTGGCATTCTTAGACTTCGAGGGTTTCTCGCTGCAATAATCGGGACATCACCTACCGCAAATCCGCAGTTTGAAACCCCCAGGAAACGTTCTCAAGTTCGTGCGACAATATTTCCTTACCATTTCCCTGTTACAATCGTCGTCGTCTCTTAGCTTCTGAATGATACTATTTATTGCCTTGTGTGCACGGCTAGGTTAGGAGGGGTTTGGGTGTAATCTTCAATCCAACTGCACCCAGGATCATCCATATTGTGGGCGGCGTACTGAAGCATCCTGGATGCATCCTACGTAGATCCGAGAAAGTGTTCGCGCTAACTGTATTCTCGGGCACAAAGACACACATTTATACCTCGTAGTTACCTTCTTTTGTAGTGAGGATACGCCCGAAGCGAGGTGTGAAGGCGGAAGGATCTGGATTAGAGCCACTCTAGGCAATGGATTCCCAAACCTTCCCCGCTGCATCTTCCATCACGCTCCTCCATACCGCCCCTCCGGAACCGTCGACCTCTAGTTGCTGTGAGCTCGCTGCGAGCACGTACGGTACGCCCATATCTCCGCCAATGCTGACGCCTTTCACAAGTGGAAGCTCGCCAAGGATCGGGACCCCAAGTGCAGTAGCAATAGAACGGAAGGAATCGGGGGAACCGAAAAGTTGATGCGGGGTCGTGCAAGAGGGACAAATAAAGTAGGCTTGATTGAGAATGGTTCCCGTTATCTAATTCGACACATGATGCCACTCAGCGTATGAAGTATAGAATTGAAAAGGGCGTACGGGGACTGAGATTTTACGAAACATGGAGATCCCGCGTCGCACGTCTGCGAGGGAAACGTCTTGCGGAGTCGATATAATTACAGCTCCTGTTTTATTACCGCGCATGAGGAGAAGCGGAGAACAGAGAATATGGAATGTGGCACACCGTTCAAAACAACCAACTGTCCGAGTGTCAAGGGAACGTCGCCTGTCCCCGGTGGCATGTCGATGACCAAGACATCCAAACCTGGACCATGGCCGGATTCGCGCCAGTCGACGTCAAAAAGCAATTGTTGCACAGCTTTCTGAACCATCAAACCTCTCCATACAACAGCAGCATCCTCTCTTGACTTATTCTCGGTCGACTTTGGAAGAAGGTATCCCATGGACATGGTTGGTAGTCCATGGTTCATGATAGGCAACATTGCACCGCCTTTGTGAGTGTAAAGGGTGAGATGGGTGATGTGGAGAGGGCCTACCAGATGTCAACGGAGGTGCATCCGAGTGTTGAAGGCCCATCAACGTCGGTATAGATGGGCCGAATATGTCGAGATCGAGAATGCCAACTCGAAGGCGACGTCCGAGGGACGGCAGTTTCCGCATAGCAAGCGCGAAAGCGAGGTTCACTGGATAGAATAATCCACAAGCAGCCTATGGAGAAGTATCATGCTAACCTGCGACCGTACTCTTCCCGACACCACCCTTTCCACTTGCAACTGCAAGGACATTTGAGACGTGTGGTATGGGTCTCCTTTGGATCGGTCCGCCTCGACGGGGCATTTGGGGAGCTGGGTTGGAGCGGGGAGGCAAGCCCTACTGAGAGTAGGTTTAGCAAGCATGCAGTTGGAAAATTGGAAACGTACCAAAGGGTTTTCATGTCTAGTGGTAAAAGCGATTGAAAATGACCTCGGACGACCAAACTGGTGTGTAGAAAGCTTGAACTTCATAATGGTTGAACTTGAAAAGCACCTGGTGACTTGTAGACTCATCATCGTCATTCTAAGGACCCCAAATACTCTGTTTGGTTTGGCCACACTACCCTATTCGTTGGCAAGATCCAAGCTTGATAACTCCTCCAACACCATGGTAAGGGATTATTGAATGGTGCCATTATACATTGGTTATTGAACAGAGATAGGAAGTATATCCTCTCGCAGATGCCCCACCGCCTCGATACGCTGTGGAATCCGACGACGAAGATGAGTATAACCCATTATCGCCGCCGAGTGGATCAGATCAGCCCCCTGAGGTCAAAGTCGAGTTCAAATCCATCTACGATGTACCTTCCAAGAGACCCCTTGTCTTTGCATCTGCCGAGGCAGGTCTGAGTTGGGCTAAAATCGTGAATTTCGGCGAACAGCAGGTTGGCATCTACGTCAATAATCTTCCAGTGCGTGTCCATCCCTTACTTGTACGTGTGGTCAAACTGACGCCATGCAGGTAGGGTTACTGTTTCGTCCATCTTGGACGAGTGCTATCGTTGTCGTCTCCGAAGTTGAGACACGCACACGGCTACCGCTCTTCGCTATGAGCGCATACACCAAGGTCATCATCGAGCGCTTGCAGCCAACCAGGTAATCCTAGCTTTCAAGTATTTGCGGCACTTCTTCATGATCGTTCACCATCATCAAGCGTGGCTATTATAGATTCTTACCCAACTCAAGTATATATATCACCACGAGTGATCTCGCAGGACAGTGCGCCTATTCGTTATCTTTCAGTGGGGGGAAAACCAATCTCTGTAAGTCGCTAAGAACACTCATACACGACCGATTTGCCTTCGACCTGACGAGTGTTCTGATAGGATCCTGAATTAGAGTTGTTCGCTCCGCCGAACCTCTTGCAATCAACTACCGCATCCCTATTGAACGAACTATTCCTGCGTTCCATAAGCGAAGAGCCAACTCGAGATGCCATCGCTATCGTCCTTTTGCCTTCTCCAAAGGTAACACCGCCTCCACCAACGGCGTTTGACGGCAAGGGAGCTGCCGGGGATCTTGCAGACACGAACTGGGATAGAGAAATTTTGGAGAAGGTTCATAAATGGCTCTTTGAAATAATTGGGGAAGAAGTCGATCAGTCGAGTTTACGGGCCCGCGCTGAGTTAAGGGCACGCCTTCCGGTCTCTGCAAGGATAACTCGTGCCGCTCTTGGGGAGCTAGGCGAGGGAGGTATGTACATATGAAGCTGTCAGGCCATCTGTTAATGTAATACGACGACCCGGAGTGGAGTTGTCCGGACTCGGAATGTAAGTGAGAGGTGAGGCGTCTTCGTCTAATGGTCCCGGCCATCATCCAAGTAATGGGCGGCAATACAATGCTATATGTTCAGGTTGGTAGCCTTTGAACCGCACAATTTAAGCGGTTTTCCACAGTACTTATTAATCCTGAGCCAACATGAGGTTGGAAGGAGGAACATTCGATCTAGTTTCAACAATTTCATGGGTTGTAGGGATGAATTCCTGTTGAAAGTACTGAATAATAGTGTCAACGGTATGCTGGGCGCACATTCTGTGGCATATTTGCACTACGATCAAGATGGCACGACGTCCATGTGTCGAGTGGTATTTGAGTATCCATACAAACGATCTAATACACGTTAATCATCCTCCGACTCATAATCGTCGTCCGAAAGATGCTGGGGCTTGGTACTCCCATTCGTCAGCTCCACGACAAGTTGTTCACCACTCTTCAGCCCTGCGCCCACAAGTGATA
This sequence comes from Boletus aff. vermiculosoides, assembly GCA_038089475.1. Classification (NCBI taxonomy): domain Eukaryota; kingdom Fungi; phylum Basidiomycota; class Agaricomycetes; order Boletales; family Boletaceae; genus Boletus; species Boletus aff. vermiculosoides. Next base: position 10,574 of record JBBPKW010000020.1, on the reverse strand, counting down.
CACTAGTAGTCCACTTGATTTCTCGTCTGGGATAAGGGTGCACAAGTTTGAAGCCCCACCAGGACTCCGCATCATTTGATTGTGATTGAATATGATTCTCCAGCCTTTGTAGGTCCGGTCCTGACCCTTCTAAAATGTGCTCCGGATCGGTCTCCGGTTGCAAGGTGAGGGGTAGCATCTGTGTATCCACAAACGCGTACAGTTCCGTCAGCGTAGAACTGGGAGGGAATGTTCGGACAACACGGGTATTGCCTGGTAGTTTGAGCGCGAGACGAATGCTGTTCGCGCCTGGGTGCTCGGGCGGGACAATACACCTTCGCATCCAACGTCGATATTGCAGTCTCAGAGCCTGGGTATTTGCCTGCTGCTCTCGCTCCAGTTGCATCCTCCGTTCTTCCTGAGAACGAGCTTCTTTCTCCAAGCGCGAGCGCTCCGCTTCTTCTTGTTCTGCCCGGATTCGAGCTTGAATACGCTCGCGGTCGCGTTCTGCTGATTCCTGAAAAGCCCTGTCTTGCTGCTCTCGGATGATTCTATCTCTTTCCCGTTCTTGTAATTGCGACTTGAATCGCGTAAGGAACGGATTGACTCGAGGTAAAAGTTGATGTTCCAGATGGTGCAGAAGTGTCTTTGCCGAGGTCGGCCCGGACTCTGGGACCGCGGGCCCATGATGACGCGAGAGAACGGTCAGCACTGGCGTTGAGGTGGAAGGAGACGAGTTAGATGAGTGATTCCGGCGAGATTGAAGCGCTATAAAAGCGACGAATGGGTATGTTGTCGCCTGTAATTTCTGAGCGACTGTGCACAATGCATGTTAGGGTCAATCAGAGGAGAGGGCATGAGGTCGCTAACCATCCCAAGGGTCTTTGTCCCTGATATCTCCCCCCCATATGACAAAGTTGTTCTCACTGAGCAGGCGGACGAAACCTGGGTGGGTAAGGGTTGATCTATCGACAGGTAAGATGTAAGTTCGTCAGCAAGGGAAATCACTGACCGCTTGAATTCTGCAACGTCATCGTGTTCGGCCGAAACAAGGATTACACAGGCTATCCTCCCTTCTTTCTGGCAAGCGTCCAAGACTTCCTCGTACGTCCCATCAAAGAAATCAGGAAGAATCTTGCTCTCATCCGCGGGACCTGTAGGTGGATATGTATGCCGCCTCGATGTCGACTGTCGACCATCAAGCCCCGTTGCTGCAACGGCTACGGACTTGAAATTGACAGCGCCAGTTTCCTCCTCGAGGGACGTGATCCAGCGGCGGGTTGCTGAGCGTGAATCAGGATGTGCTTGTCTTAGTATTCGGTAGTTCGAACTGAAGTTGAAGGGGGATGTCAACAGCGGGATCCGGAGAATCCCAGAAATAAAGCGCAGGAAGCCGGAGGCCAGGCCAATCGGTACACACAAAATTGAAAATAATATACGAGTCAGAGAACGCCGTGCCTTGTGAAGCTGGTGATTTAGTGGTATACGAAGGCGTAAGGGTGGCAAGCACAAACCTCATAACCTCCTTGGCCAGAATTTTCCAGCTGTACCTGAGGGGTGTGTCGGTCCCGTGGATGTCGGCCGACCTCCCGGACTTCATTCAGTTCGTTCACAAGCAAGTCGGTTGCACGCTATATTGGAATTAACCTCCGCTACAGAACCGGTTGGTTGTACTGTAGCACTAATACCTGGACATCCCAATCGAGGGTTTGAAGCACATTCTTAAGGACGTTCACGTCGTAGTTCTGGTGACCCAAGATTCCTTGGAGGTGCTCAAGGGCATCTTGCTGACTTGCACTGAGACGTTCCATCGGCCCCAGTTGAGGAGAGGGAGAATTCTGGTCAGTGGGTGTCGTGGGCCAACACCGTGACTATGACTAAGCACACCTTTGAATATATGAATTATTAATATTTATGCCGTGTTCTCGGCAGGCTCTCTCGGTACATTCCGACAAACCTTATACAATAAACTGTACAGTTATTCATCCAGTAAGTCAACGATCACGGTGAGTTCTCCATCATCTTCAACATGGGGAAAGGTGCGTCGTCGGTCGTCCCCCACATCGACTATAATTTACCCACGATGGTTGCTTCGTAGTCCACGGATCTCTTGCGCGTGCTGGCAAAGTCAAGTCGCAAACACCAAAAGT
>JBBPKW010000019.1:0-56323 GCA_038089475.1 Boletus aff. vermiculosoides | reverse complement strand
ACATATATGTGAATTACTCCACTCAATTGTTAAAACAATCTTTGAGGCATGTGGGATATCCTCTAAGCACTTGACAATCAAGGAAGTTTTTAAGAAAATGCAGCAAATGGAGACTGTACAGAAGACTATAAGCCTTTTAACAAAATCAAGTCATAACTCTGGAGGGAAATCTCCCAAGATGAAGAATAGTTCATATAACAAGAAGGGCCATAACAGGCCCAAGGCAACTCAAGAGGATAAGCCCAAATATTTTCAAAAAAGTAATATCCCTTATCACCAGAAACTGAACTTCCAAAACTTCCACCAGAAAAAAAACTGGAGTGGTGGAAACAAACCCCAGAAGCAGAAACAACAAGGTCAGACCCCTAACAAAGGAGGACAACCCCAGGGATTGTTGCATGACATATGTATACTGCTTCAAGTGTAAGAAACAAGGATATGTGGCAGATAGCTGCCTGAATAGAACTGGTGGAAGCCATCCAATGGTAAAATGATGTCTTTTCACAGTCAAAGTTCAAGATGAACACAGCAAGTCATTTACCCATAATGAGAATGAACAGATTGTGCCCAAAGATAAAGGGCCAGTGAGGGACAATCCTCCTGTAGATGAAGTGGGGAATAATAACCCTGCTAAAGACAAAGAGAAATCACTTGTCTATGTCAAGAACAGATATGAGGTTGATGAAGACAATGAACCAGTTACATATTTAGGTACAATATACAAGAATAATGAGTCCTTTGAGGATAAACAAGTTATTTATTGTGCAATGATGCATAAGGAGATTAAAGTTGATCTCTCAGAGCTCAAGGATCCAAACACCTTACAACCAACTCAAGAAGAGTGGGAATAGTCAAACAAATACAGTGCATTGCATAAGGCAAATTGCATAGTGTGTAATCACTATGTACAGCACATCAATTCAGTTTGGATGAATTCATTCTTGAATGCAGCAATAGTGTCCATGGAATGAGAATTCCAGCAAGGTGTTGAAGCTGGATTATGAACACATGAAGAGCCAACTGGCTCATTAGATGAGTGACTGCACTTAGCATGTCATATGATGACACATCATCTGAGAGCCATGGAACAGGAAAAACTAGATCTCCTAGTAAAGACAATAGTAGTATATTTCACAGTAAAAGGAGCCAGTCATCACAATAATGAATTGAAAGAGAGTGTAAAAGCTCTTGAAAACCTATAGGACCAAAGGAAGGCTTATATAGGCCTTCATATTAACTAACACAAAATCAAGTTACAGACTTGACTAGAAATTGTCTGGGTCTACCATGAAGGAAAGGTTGAAAGCCACCCCAGATCTGAGACTCAAGAAAAGACCAGCAGGACTGGTTTTAATATTGAGGTTGAAATGGAGAGATTATCCATTCAAAGGGCTCAAGAATCCTCCAAATGGACATGGTCTCCACTATATGGTGTAAGCCACCAAGGCACTTTGTGCCCTAATTGTAATACTCAGATAGAACATATATCCAAGCATGCAATCAGCAGAGTATTGTCTCTGATTGTTGCTCAGCAACACCCACAACAATTTTTGAGACATGAATATCAGTGTGAGTGGAATGATAGCAAACAAGCACAAGTCAGAGGCTATGGAATGGATGTAGACTGCATCTGCAGTGCATTGCACCAGCCAGCAAACTGTATAGTAAAAACTACAAGAGCAGTAAAGTGGGCATTAGAGAATGCCAGAGATTATTCCTATATTATGAACTGGAACAGGTATTCTGAGAACCTGTGGAAGGGTACTATAAGAGAACTGAGGACAATTGATAATATCCTCTTCAGGAGCCTCCCCAAAAACAAGATATTTGAATTTTACAATAACCCTATAGTAAGCATGCCACATGGTAATATCTCCATTGACTTTAAAAGTCCAGAGGATTGACCAGTGATTGTTATGATATGTAATATTTTTGAACTTTTTCATACTTATCATTTCTCATCATTTCACTTCATATCATTTGACACATTGCACATGACCATGGGAAAGGTCACCTGAGCACAATGATATCATGACACATGTTATTAATTTCCACTCTTCTCTCGCAATGTCATACTTCTTTTTCTCATCATCAACTTCTACTCCTCACACTTGTCTTCTTTACTTTGACCATCTTTAGTAATTAACTATTACAGCACTTGGTTTGTGCACTGTCATTACACATATATAAACCTGTACATATACCTTAGATCTCCAGTCTAATCCACTTGTCATTGTGTCTACCTGGCATCTATGGTTCAGGCCTGAACATTGATTAAGAACAACAACTCTATTCTTTTGCCAGTAGTTGGTATCCACTACAAGACAGATCAATCCAGCTAGTGGCTGCTTAAGCTTCCATTACAATAATCCAAATGGCCATAATGAATGCAACAAGGGATAAAGTAAACTCCAATGAAGGCCAGGCCTTTTAGTACACAATGAATATCAGGAATACTGTGAAATCATCCACAAAGAGTAGTCAGCCACAGATAGGGCCAGAGATGTACAAATGCATAACCATTAAAATGAAGGTCAATGAATGTAAAGCATACATCATACTAGATACTGGAACCACAGGCAACTTCATAAACCCAGTATTCATGAAGGTCATGGAATAGATGTTTTCCCTTTGGAACCACAGCTCACATTGCAACTAGGCTACTTAGATTGTTGACCAAAATTACCCATGGTAGGAAACCTAAGATCAATATTGGAAGTAAAACTTCCAAGATATATTTTGATGTAGCAAATATTGATCACTACAATTGTATCCTCAGGATACCATTTCTATGGAAACATAAGGCAATTTTTGATTTTGCAAATCAAGTTATTTGCATTGGTGATACCAAAATCATGTTTCCAGAGAAGACTGTGCTGGAAAGTCATTTACAATGTTCAGCACATTCCCCTCAACAATCCCATTGACTCTCAAGTCCTGCAAGGTCTAAAGGTCCTCATGAGGACTCTAGGGGGAAAAGAGGCATGAAATACTAGAGAAGGCTGACTTTTACCTGGAGTAGGGGAAGTGTGATCTTTATGCTGAAAAGCTTGACTGCTTGGGTCATATCATTGACCAGAAGGGCATCCACAATAATAGAAACAAGAGTCCCTGAACAAAGTCCAACAATTTGTAGAACTAGTCAAGTACTTGGCACAGTTTATGCTGGACATTTCAGCATGTACTTCACCATTAATGGGAATCCAGAGAAATGGACATTCCTTCAAGTGAAGAGAAATCCATGATCAATATTTCCAAATGATCAAAGATCTGGCATGCAAATACATAATCCTGAAGCCAATTGATCTGAGAAAAGAAGAGCCCATCTGGCTTATGTGTGATGCAATCCTCTATGGGGTAGGCACACTATATAGGCAAGGACCTGATTGGAAGACATGTCACCTGGCAGAGTTCATGTCAAAAAGTTGAGTGATGCTCAATAGAATTACAGGACATTTGAATATGAGACTCCTACAATAATTGAAGCCCTGTTGAAATGGAAGAATAAACCCTTCAGGTTCAAGTTCATGATTATTACCAATCATAAGGCACCAGGATATCTCAAAACACAGTGAAAGTGTCAAGTAGACAGATTCATTGGATTGACTACATTTCATGATTTGATGCACAAATTATATATGTCAAAAGTTTAGAGAACTGAATGGTGGACTGTATGTTCTGATATTATGAAAGAGAAGAGGGGGATAGTGCCCCCAATGACAAAGAGGTTGACTGGGCCAATGCAAATGTATGATTGGACCCAGAGGGGAATGATCTCTTCCAAGATAGATGGCTTGAGTTAAAGTCTGTAAAAATAGAGAGTGGACCCAGAGAGGGATGATCTCTCCCAAGCTAAATGGCTTGAGTTAAAGTCTATGATGATAGAGGGTGAAACCCATCCTTGGAAAAGCAAGTAACTTGCTGAGAAACAGGAAACCCATATATTAGAGGTACAGGATATGACCTCAGCTATGAAGAAGAGTACTGAGGAAATCCCTCACACTAATGTGGAGAGGGGATCTAATGATTCTTGAATCTGCTAGAACATCATGAGTACCTCTTGTAGAGTATGGGATCAACCCAATTTCATCAAAGCCATCTGCAAAGGATATAAAAGTGAGCCTTTGCTCACAAAAATAATGGCTCAACCAAGCCATTTTCCTCAATTCACAGAGAGAAAAGGTCTTCTCTACACAAAAAAATGTGGTGATGAGGGGGTTCTATGCCTCCCACATGTAAAATGCAAGGGCAACAATGTAATCACCAAGGTTATTGACCAGGCCCATAAGACTCTTGGGTATTTCAATGCCCAAAGAACCACAGATTATATCTGCAGGTTATATTGGTGGATCAATTGCCATGGGTTTTGTGGGACTATTCCCACTGTGTGAGGAATATGACCTACCTCTGAGTTATCCTATGTTACCTCACATTCATGGTACATTTAGTATCCATGAAGACAATGCATGATGCTCTTATAGAAAGCAGAGTGGTTCAAACATACCATATAAATAAGAAATGGAACAGAATGAGATTCTTTCAAATCAAAGATCTTTTATATCTCTCCATGGTAAATCCATCTATGCTAAAAGGATAAACAAGGAAACCTGTCCTAAGGTATATCAAACCAATAAAGGTCCTAAAGGAAAAGGATACCAAAGATGCCTATGCACTGGATCTTCCAGAGGAGATGAGCAGGAGGTGGATTTATGCCAGATTCCATGTTGGACTATTGCACTAATATAAAAGAACAACAATACACTTTTTCCAGAGAGGGATGCACATGCATTCTATAATGTCAGACAACCTGAAGAAGAAGTGGTGTGTAAATGAGATTATTACTCATTGATGGAAGAAGAACAAGGTTGAGTTCTTCATAAAGTGAAATCTGGGTAATTCCACATGGGGGCCTAGCTCCAGTTTTGAAAAGCTTGAGGTCCTAGATATAGTAGGTACCTTGAACTTCTAGAAGTACCAGACATATGACATTTGCTCTACAAAGCAGAGTATATGACTGGGCACCCCATAGATCACCACTAAGGTGGGATTTAATATCATAATGGACATATGAGATAAAATAATGAAAAATAATGAAAAATTAAAAATAAAACAAAACAAAACAAAACAAAGAAAACTAATAAAGTCCCAAAACAGAACACCAAAAACAATATGACTACTTAATCATAGATTAACTTTTAACTTAATGATCTTTTTTCTGTTTCATCTATTTCATTTTCACACACCAAAGTATATTAATCATGCAAGGACCTCTGTCCTCTTTTTTCCCCAAATCACACAACCTCCAGTTGTAATGTTGCAACAGTAACATGGTCAAACCATCCTCATTCCACTCCTACTCTCAGACTCCCATGTCTAAATCTCCCACCTTTTCTCCATCTTGTGGCAAACCACTATCATGAGATGTGTCACACTTTTGTGACATGTCCCTGGTTGGTCAAAAGGCCAGTAGGGACAAGCAGCATCATGAACACTCCCCTCACTTCCCTTCCAAAGAGTGCCACAAATACCAAAGAGACAATATCCTGGGAAGGTGGATCATCCACCCCTTTTTATTCTTTTCAGCCACAAACATGGTTGTATGCTATGTGACAATTATGCCATATACATTAGACAGGGTGCTGCAAGTAGCAGTGGCAACTTCCAATTGTTATGATCTCTCTTTCAAGTGACCACTAGCCAGACTTTGACACAGTACACCAACTGGCAAGAAGAGAAAACGAGCCTTAGTCCTTAATCAAGGTTCCAGTTCTGAACTGTAAATGCCAGATGGACATGATGACAAGTGGATTAGACTGAGGTGCTACAATATAATGTACAGGTTTATATAGGTGTGAGTCAGGTGCATGGACCAAGTGCTGTAAATAGTAATTGCTAAAGATGGTCAAAGTAAAGAAGACAAGTGTGAAAAGAAGTTGATGATGGGAAAAACAAGTGTGAAAGAGCAGAAATTAATATCACATGTTATGATGTCATTGTTAGTCATGTGACCTTTGCCACAGTCACATGCAATGCATTGAATAGTTATAAAGAAAATAATAAGTGATAGCTAAGTCCAAAAGTTTGAAAATATTACATATCATAATACTACTCCCTTTTTAAGACTTGAATTTCAGATGAGTCCTGCAAAAGTTTGATTTGGTGAAGTTTTTGTAGGGGAAAAATAAAGATTGGCAGTCTGCAGTGGAAAGTCCCCAGAGTTTATATGGTGCAGATGGATTTTGATGGTGAAAGTTGGCAACTGCTTCTGGGGCAGTATTAATGATGTCCAAACTTTCCTATATGCAATCTGTTTCATCATAACCTTTCCAATGAACCAGATATTGTAGCTTCCTTTTTACAAAGTGTGAACCTGCAATGTAGTCTATTTCGAATTGTTCTTCACCTTCTTCATCAATCTCGATTATGTCTGGTCATGAAATGGATTGACCAGGTAGGGTTTCTTGATAGGGTTTTATGCAAGAGATATTAATGATGAGGTGAATGTGAATGGTGTTGGGAAGAACTAATTCAATGGTATTTGATAAGACCTTTTTGATCTGATAAGGTCCAATCCATTTTTGGGTGAGTTTCTTTGCTATATAGGGGAGCTTTAATTTATCTGTAGATAACCAGACTTGCTGGCCAATGACATACTCTGGTACTTCTGACCTTCTTTTGTCAGCAAACTGCTTCATCTATTCCTTTGATTCTCTGAGAGCTTGTTCTACCTCTTTGTGGGGGCATCCAAATTCTTTCCCAAAGTCAGCACCTGGATCTGTCACTTTTCCTTTGAAGCCCATGCAGGGAGTGTAATTTCATGTGATAGTGAAAGGAATGGAACTGGTGGAGATGGTAAGGGCATTATTGTGGGAGAATTGCACCATTTTGATCCAATCTGCCCATGCCTCTTGCTTCTTGGGCACATATGAGTGGAGATACTATTCTAATTCTCTATTGATACACTCTGTTTGTCCATCCATTTGAGGGTGGTATGCGGTTGAGATCTTTTGGGAGATAGAGAGGAGTTTACACAGCTCTTGTGTGAAATCCAAAACAAACTGTGGTCTATAGTCTGAAACTATGGTAGAGGGAAGTCCATGGATACACCAAACATTGTCTCTAAATAGTTTTGCTAAGTCCAAAGAGGAAACTGTATCATAACAAGGGATAAAGACTATTTTTTTACAAAAGTGATCCACAACCATGCAAATAGCTGTGTAGGTGTGGGATTTCAGTAATTCCGTAATGAAATTGACCAAAAGATCTTCCCAAGGTCTAGTAGGTGTAGGTAAGGGAATGAGTTTTTCTGCTGGTGCCTTTGAGGATCCCTTGGTTTGGATGCACACTTGACAGCTATTTACATAAGTTTTAATGTCTTTGGTGACTCCAGGCCATGAAAAATATTGAGTAAGTAAGTTAATGGTACATCCATGTCCAGAATGTCCTGCTATGGGATGACTATGACATAAAGATAAAAGTTTGATACATAATGGTTCAGGTACAAAGATTTTGTTTTTGTTGTTTTTGAAAATATTACAATCAGACACAAAAGAGAAATCATGAATAGCATCTACACCCAATTTGGATGATTTGTGCCTCAATGATTCCATAAAAGAAGAAGAAAGTCAAATGTTATTAATAAAGAGGTGAATTGGTAATACAGTGATGTTTTTGTTGTGGTCCTTTACCACATCACCATGATCTGGTCAACATGATAATGCATCTACTTGTCCGTTGCTTGCTCCTGGTTTATAAATAAAGATGTAATTGAACTCTTGCAGCAGGGTGTGCCAATGTGCTTGTCTTCCTGAAAGAGTTTGTGGCTTTTTCCAGTATTCAAGATTCTTGTGATCTGTCCAGATCTCAAAATTCTCTCTACCAATGAGATAATACCTCCACTCTTCTAATGCATGAATTACAGTGAGGAGTTCTTTGTCATAAATAGGGTAATTCCATTCTGCAGAGTTGAAGGAATGAGAAATGAAGGTGCATGGTCACCAAAGTCTGTTATCCAATTTCACAAAAAGAACTGCTCCAGTTGCTATGTCCAAAGTATTGGTTTCTACCCTCATCTCCTTGTCCTGATCTGGATAGGTGAGTAGGGGAGCTGTCTTGAATTTGTTCTTAAGCATGTCAAATGCTTTCTGTTGGTCAGGACCCCAGTGAAAAGGAACATCTTTTTTGGTTAGACTGTTCAGGGGTCTGGCAATGTCCATAAATTCTTTGATAAAGCAGCGATAATAATTACATAATCCAAGGAAGCCTTGGAGTCTTTTGAGGCATGTGGGTACTGGCCAGTCCATGACCCCTGCCACCTTTTTCTTCTGCATCTTGACTCTCTCTTTAGATACTACCATACCCAAAAAGTCCACTTTGTCCTTTGAAAACTGACACTTTTTTGGTTTCATGTAAAGGTCATTCTCCTCCAATTGGCAAAAAACTTCCTTCATGATCTCCTTGTGTTTAGCTTGCATACATTCTTTTGTAAATAACATACAGTTGTCAATGTAAATAATGAGAACAGTATACATGTTGTTAAATATGCTGTTCATCATATGTAGTTTGAAAGATAGGTGGAGAGTTTGTCATATCAAAATACATAATGGTAGGTTTATAAGCACCAATAGGGGTAACAAATGTAATAAGGGAAGAGTAAGGAGGAGCTGAAGCAAAAGAAGAGGCAATCTCAAGCAACTGGTTGACAGTACACAAATAGGTGTATATCAAGGTTAAAGAAGAGATATGGTATAAGTGGTGCTCTAATATATATAATAAGGACTTTAGGGCAGGAGACAGAGTCCTAAAGTCCAAATAGGAAAGAGTTATATTGTATTACATAGCATGTAATAAGTAAACAGTGAAATAGAAGGGGAAAATGCATAGCTTGTAAGAGAGGGCTATGTAGAAGGCAGTGTTTGTCATAGTGAGTTAGGATCAAGTAAGTAGGAGTCATAAATAAAAGAGAAAAGCCAAAGACAGAAAAAGAAAAGATCTGAAGGCAGTGGAGGAAATAGCCAGGGGTGGTGAGGCACAGCCTTGTCCCTATTCCTCAAAGAGGGATTTATCTAGTAGTTCTTCTGCCCAAGTGCTGCTGGGGATGTTGTAGTCACAAAAAGAGGCAAAAATCTCCTTAAAAAGGGAAAGACTGGGGTGGTCAAGAAATAGAGTTGGTGAAGAACAAGAGTGAAGTATAGAAGAAGGAGAAGAAAAGAGTGGGGGGTTCTCTATACCTGTAACAGCTGCTGCTTCTACTCCTCCTGTTCCACCACCACCATCATTCTCATTGTGTCTCACTCCTTTTTTTTCCCCACTTTTTCCTTGCACAAGAAGAAGGGACATCAAACCCTCCCTATGCTCCCCACTACTTTCTCATACAAGGGGAAAGAACAACAAACTTTTCCTGTGCCTATCCACACTGTCCTTTCCTACAAGGACCTACAAACATACAATGAGGTCCCAGGCATTGATGCCATTGATCCCATCCAGGAAACAATATTTCCTGAATTCACAGGATAGGAACTTCTCTGTAATATCATGCTGTTGGGAGATAGTGTGGACTCTAAGGATGTGCATACTCTCTTTGTGCATGTAGGTGAATAACACCTATGTGTATCAAGAAGAAGCATTTTGTTATGGTTGACTTGGGTAGAGGCAATTGTAGACTTCATAGTCCAGCCAAGATGATGGTCTTGCATGGATGTTTCCTAGAGGGACATCCTACTAGGTGATTCTTCCATAGGGCCTTCCTATGGTGGGACAAGGAGTTGCGACAACTAAGGCGATGACAAGGAATGAAAAAGCATTGACTCAAAAGTACAATGACAACTTAGAGAAGTGAGGAGTTTGTGAACAAGGAAAGTTATATGCCAAGTAGGTCTAACTTGAGGGTACAGGATAGGGCTATGAGGGATTTATATACTGTTTGGAAATGAAAAGACAAATGAAGGAAAATAGAAGTTTGTGAAACATAGAAGAACACTTGGTAAGAAATAGCTGACAAATGGTGGAATGTGGTAGAAGGCAATGGAAAATAACAATTAAAACAGCTGAGAGTAATGAGAGAAAATATGTGGTGGTGAGAGGGTTTGAACCAAGTCACTTGTGAATAAGGCAAAGGAAAATGTAGCAATAATGAAAAAAAGAAAGAAAAAGAATATAATCAGCATAGAATCATAACATTACTCCCTTTGTAACCCCTGAGTCACCGACAAGGGGTAGATTAAAAGAGATCATGGGAGGAGGGACCAGGGGATCCAGTGATGTTTCCCCAGGCAATGTCATCATAAGTGTCATCCCCATGGTCAATTGGGGATCATGGGCAGGAAAAACAGTGCAGTTGGGTGGTGTGCATCCATGGCTGGGGAATGAACCATACTGAATGGGTGGAGGAGGAGAAGAGCTAGTGAGAGGTATATGAGGAGGAAGAGGTGGATGGGGAGGTAGGAATTCTTTGGAGAGGGCAGCATGGCATGATGTGGCCAGGGGCCCAGATAAGGTAGGTGGGGCATTGGTAGAATCAACAGCGGATGTGGTAATGCCCAAGATGATGGCATTGTCAACAAGTTTCAGTGTAACAGGGGTGGGATGAAGGTAGAGGTAAGGTGCCATTGGCCCCTGTCCAGTATGCCTCAGTTCATTCTAAAATTCATTCTTCCTTAGAGTTCAGTGGAGAGGATGAAGCCAATAAGGTGCAAATAAACTCAGCAGCCTCTTATATCTCTCTCCTTGAAATGATCCTTTAGCACTAATGCTTCAGGTAACACAAAACTACTGGAAGGATGGTTGGAAATGAAATGAGCCCAAAGGTCTCCTGAGTCCTGCTAAAGATGGTAAAATCCAAAGAGACTAGACTGGGAATGCCAGTCATAGCTCATCTGGTATATATATTCCTACTATTGTGTGTACATGTTTGGTAAATAAGCTAAGTAAGGAAATCATATGATGTCAGCAATTAATAACATGAGGTGTAGGCTGTGCATAATGGAAGAGATGGAGATTAAAGACATGAGGTGCATATGCTGTGTGGCAGAATGGAAGAGAAGCATGAATGGTGATTACCATGGGAATAATATAACCATATCAGGATTTAGATCTCAGATCTAATTGGGGAAGAAAAAGAAAGGAGAGGTAAAGCATCTCTAGTGCAGAGTCTGTGATCTTTGTAGCAAAGAATAAATAAAACTGGTGTCAGGTGAGCACACATGACCTAATCACATGATCTGATAAGATAAAATAATGAAAAAGTCTGTGAACAAAGAGTGAACATAGTTACGACTGTAACACTCCTGGTGGTGGCTTGGTCCTTGTAGTATCAGTTGAGATCAATTAGGAATTTGTCCATGCCTAGCTGGTCTATAATGATGATTAGGGCACCCTTGACCTGATGGTGGATGTCAGAAAGGATGGTGGCATGGAGGGCAAGCTTGGCAATGGATGTGGGGCAGATGTGGAATAGCCACAGCCATTCATTTTGAAGAAAGACTTGGTAGAGGGAGTATAGGGGGGAGATGAGGTCAAGGTGTGCAGAGATGGGATTGGCAAGTCTGGATTTAGTGATGAATGTGGAGATTCTCTCCACTACCTCAGCTGTGGGGAGGTCTTTCCTCATGTGGTGGGCTGCCATGAGGACATCCACTGTGATTATGGGGTGTGGAGATGTGGGTTTGTTAGGGAAGATGGGTGTTATGAACACACTGGATTCTACTGAAAGCTTTAATCCTCTTGGAGGCAAGGACTCTTTTGGAGAGAACTTGATCTTGAGCAGTAACTGGCTCCTTGAGTCCCTAGTTTATTATCACCTGCTGAGAGGCAGGTTAAGATTTTATGGAGGCCCAGAGGAGCATTTAGAGAAGAGCCAGATAAAGCATAGAATTAGCTGGGGAGCTCTCTTGGTAGAGCCTGGAGTTTATATACAGGTGTAAAGCTATGCTAGCTAAATAGGGAAATGTCTATACAAGGAAGACAATGGAAAAAGACAGTACTTTGGATATGGAGACATAGCAAGGTGAAACCTACTGTTAGACAAGAAAGGTAGAGGCTGTACTGGAGGAAAGTCTATGGTTGTACAAGGATGGCAAGATGAAGAATGGAGCCAGGATAGAATTAGGAACAAGGGGAATCCATGGTGATAGGAACTTATCAGAGAGAATGTTGAAGGGTGTTGATGGCTCCAATATTAGAGGACATATCAACATATACCAGTTTGGCCATGAACATTGGAGGGGAATGGATCTTCCCCAGTGGGGAAGAAGGGTTCTGATCAGAACTGGGTCCAATTGGAAGCAGCAATAGGGAGCATGGATGTTGTAGCAACTTCTGTAGAGCTGGGACAGGTAGGTGATTTTTTGTGAAGGGTTGTGGATTGTTCTGAGTGGTTCTAAAGGGGAGTTTAGCTGTGATAAGATAGTTGGCAGGACGGCTTAGTGACAGAAGCTGTAGGTAGGTAAAATTGTAACAATGGGTCTTTTGATGGTGGGAGGCCAGACAGTGGAGTTGGCAATGGACATTGAGGTGGCAGGGTGGAAGGTGTCATCAACCAAGGTATTTGAAAAAGGGATAGAAGAAACAAAAGAAATAAAAGAAGAATCTAGGTCAGGAAGAAAGGAGTTATGAACAGTGGCAAGAGAATTAGAGACAAAAGAAACAGAAAAAATGGAGAGGCAGTCTGAGCAAGGCATGTTGGGAGTTTCAGTGATGGGGAGATGATGGAGGAAATGTCTTCAGGTGACAGCTTTTGTAGTTGAGGGGAGCAGCTTTGGTATTTTTCAAGTCCTGTTCAGGGATCCATGAGTCATCCTTTGTGGAGTAACCTCTCCTTCAGATCAGGAAGGAGTGAGTGGATGGAGTTCCTCAATGGCATAGGATACAGTCAATTTCATATTTCTCTTCCTCTTTGACCAGGTTGGGAGGTGGAGCAGGGAAATTGGGTCTATGAATGGAGTTCTCCTGATAGGGTGATAGGAGCGAGGTGTGGAATACAGGGTGGATCTTCCACATCTTGGAAAGTCGGAGTTGGTAGGTAATCAGGAAAAGTACTTTGGTAATGGTAAAAGGTCCTTTTCTTTTAGAGGTGAATTTGGGGTTTGTGACAAATCTTTGCAGGTTCCTGGCTTCTAACCAGATCTTGTTGCCTTTCTTAAATGGGATGAAACATCATTGGATACAGGAGGTCATCACCTGGCAGGCAAGTTTGTGGGAGGCAAGGGCTTTGTCTTGGGCAGTGGTGAGTTGTTTGATTCAATTTTCAACTGCAAGGAGAGGGGTTTTGGAGATGACTGAGGATAGGGCATGGGGTTCATATCTCATCATGAGATAGAATGGAGATTGGTTGGTAATGGAATGGAGTTGGTGATTATGAGCAAACTCTGTGTGGGGGATGGAGTTGACCCAGGAAAAGGGGTGATTTCCACAGAAGATCTGGAGGTATGTAGGTTTCAATTTCCTGGTTGACCCATTCTGTTTCTCCATCAGATTGGGGGTGGTAGGCAGTGAAGAGGGCTAGGTCATAGTTCAGGATCTTTCTGAGTTTTTTTGCAAATGTGGAGGCAAATTGCAGGCCTTGGTTGGAGATCACTTTGTCAAAGAGTTTGAAGTGAAGGCAAACTTTGTGGAAGAAAAGAGTTGCAATTCCTTTGGCAGTGATTGTGTTCTTGGTGGGGCATAGAATTACCTCCTTTGTAAGGCCATGGTCAACCACAACCAATAGAGTGTTGAAGCTATTCAAGAGAGGAAGCTCTATGATGAGATTGCAAGAGATCTGTTGGAAGGGGCATGTGTAGGAGGATTTGATAGGGGAGAGTGGTGGAATGGTAGGGTGGGTGTTGGCCTTGTTCTGCTGGCAGGTAGCACAGCCCTCTATGTATTTGCATACATAGGTGGCAAGTCTGGGCCATCAGTAGTCAGCAAAGACCAGTTGGTGGGTTTTTTTGGTAGCCAGGGTGTCCAGCAATCTTGTGATCATGGCAGTAGTGAAGAATGGTATGGCATAGGGAGTCATCAGTGGGGATGTAGATATGTTCTTGGTAGGTGAGGACACTGTTGGTGAATTGCCAGTTAGATAGGCAAGAGCAAAGTGGTAAGAGAAGATCTTCATTCATGGATTGGAGTGCCTGGGTGACTAGGGGGTCAGGTTGGGAGGAGTTGATGATGTGATAGTGCAGGATGGTGTTGATGAGTTGAATGAAGAGAGATGGGGGTAGCAGGGTAACTCCTTCATTCTTGGGAATGTCTAAAGGTAGAAGATCAGGGTAGTGAAAGAGTGAGTCTGGTCCAGCAAGGAGTTTTCCTGGGATGTAGGCAATCTTCAGGTTGAAGTTGGTGAGGTCAATGAGTCATCAGGCTTGTTGTTGGTTAAGGTTTTGCAATTTGCAGAAGTAGGTGAGGTTTTTATGGTCAGTAAAGACCTGAATGGGAAAAGGAAAGCCATGGAGATAATGTCTCCAGGTTTTAAGGGCATGGAGGATGGTGAGGAGCTCCTGATCATAGATGTCATAGTTGTACTCAGTGGGGGAGAAGGATTGGGAGAGGTAGGAACATGAATACCATTCCCCATTGGGGTTGGTTTGCAGGAGGATGGCCCTGGAAGCAAATTTCGAGGTGTTAGTGGCTATGGCAAAGGAGGCTGAGAGATTAGGGAGATGAAGGACTGGTTTGGAGAGGAACAGTGATTTCAGGTGGTTGAATGCTGTCTGACATATGGGGGACCAGTTCCAAGTGAGGTTTTTCTTGGTAAGGTCAATGAGCAGATGGGCAATGTTAGAGTAGTTGAGGATGAATCATCAGTAGAAATTGGCGAAGCCAAGAAAGAAGTATACATCCCCCACCTTAGTGGAAGTGGGCCATTTGGCAATGCCATCTAGTTTGACAGGGTCCATGGCAAGTTGTCCAGGTTTGACAATCATTCTGAGGTATTCCACTTCGTTAGCAGCAAAGGTACATTTCTCTAGTTTGAGGTGGAGATTGAGCTCCATTATTTGTTGGAGGACTTGTTTGGTTCATTCTTCATGGGTGGCAGGGTCAGAGAAGAAGATGAGGAGGTCATCCATGTAAATGATGAGCTATCCTTCAGAGATCATGTTGTGGAAAAAGTCATTCATGAACTGTTGGAAGGTTGCTGGGAAGTTGGTGAGACCGAAAAACATAACAGTGGGTTTGTAGAGGCCTTTGTGGATGATGAATGCAGCTTTCCATTGGTGTCTGTCCTTGATACAGACATTGTTGTACCTTCATCAGATGTTGAATTTGGTAAAGAGTTTCACTCCTCACAGTTTGTCCATGAGGTCAAAGATGAGAAGAAGGGAATAGGCATTCTTGATAATGTGTTTATTCAGGTAGCAATAGTCTTGGCAGGGGTGAAGGTCACCATTTTTCTTTTTGACAAAGAAGAAAGAAGATGCCTGGGGGGGTTGGAAGATTGGATCTTTCCTAATGCGAGGTTCTCGGCAAGGAAAGTTTTGGTGGCCTTTTGTTCATCTGGGGATAGAGAGTATACTTTCCTGACCTTTGGGGTGAAAGATTCATTGAGGTTGATCTCATGGTCATAGGGGCATGACAGGAGAACATAGTTGGTGGCTTCCTTCAAGAAGACTGAAGCAAATTGTTGGTACTTGGGGGGTGACACAGGTTTGGGTTTGGGTTTCTCAGCCTCCATGGCCAGTTCAGTGGCAGTGGTGAATTTCATGACAAGGGGGAAGTTTCAGAGGAAGAATTGGTGACCATTACAGATGATTCAGTGCATAACTCTATTCTCAAGGGTGTGGTTGATGAATTGGGTTTCCATCTCTCTGTTGAGGAATCCTTTCAGGTGTGGGTTGGAGATGGAGTCGATGTTAACATGATGTGGTGGGGGTGAAGAAGGGTAGTAGAACAGGGAGGTATGTCGTTTGATATCAGTTTCATGAGAGAGGAATAGGCTGCAGGATTGATTTGTGGATTCTTTGATCATGAGAGTCTGGGTGGACTAGTCAATAGTGGGGTTGGCCATCTTCAGCCAGGGGAGTCCAAGGATGAGATTCTGTTGGCCACAGGCCATTACATAAAATTCAACCTGGTGGATAATGCTATTCAGGGAGATGAAGAGATTGCAGAAGAATCAGATGTCACCATTCTTGTTTCAGGAGGAGTTGGTATTCCAGGTGTAAAGAGGTTCTTTGAGCTTGGTAAGGGGAAGGCAGTGTTTCTTAACAAAGTCCCAGTCAATGCAGGAGATATTGGCACCACTATCTACAAGAGTGGAGGAGTCAACGGTTTTCAGGGTGTATGAGGGTATAATGAGTTGGACAGGAATTTGCATAGATTTCATTATAAATTGCAGTTACAGTGTACAAAGGAGAGGGAGTGGTTCATGTCAATTGAGTCTCCCCATTTAAAAATCCATCTTTGTAAAGAACACCCTTCTTATATTGGTGTCTTCATTGTTCTCTATGGATTCAAGCTTGGGTAGAGTTTCTTCTTTGACTATTTGTTGGACCTTCCTCTCAGGGGTCCTCTTTGAGAAGACAGGGCATGTGGTGCTTAAGTAACTGGAGTTTCAGCAGTGAAAGCAAAGTTTCTTCTTGATACACTGCTTTCTTTCTTTCAGGATGAGTTTAGCAACCTTGATGATGTTGACATCCATAGCATTGGGATCTTTGGGTTTGGGCATCAATGCAGGTTGAGTAAATTGGTGGTACATGGATTGGAATGGCTTTGAGTTCCATTTGGTAATCTTGTTAGCTTATTTCCATTGGAATTGGAAGTGAATGGCCTTCAAGTACTATTTAGCAATTGTGAAGGAAATGGTATCCATTCCCATGATCCTCTTCATGAGGTTAGGGGGAATTCCTATGGAGAAGTATCTGATCAGAATGTTGGTGTTGGTAATGCCAGCTCTCCTGACATGGTTCTGGAATTCAGAAATGTACTGGTTGAGCAATGGAGAGTAAGTTCCATTCCATTCTTTGGTCATTCACTGGGTGGAAAGCCAGGTGATGGCATTTCCAGTGATGTCTTTGTGTTTGAAGGACTTCTTGAACTCAGTTACAAAGTCAGTGAAGATCCCAAGGTTCAGGGCATTTCTGGTGATATACTTGATCCAGAAGGTGGTTGCCCAAGTGAGAGTGGACCCACTGGTTATGTAGGATAGGGTGAAGGTGATCTGCTTATCATTGTTCTTATAGATGTCCTTGTTGACATGGAGATAGAATTGAATGGTCTGAAGTCACTGGAGGACATTGTCATATGATCCATCATACTTCTCTGGGGTGGTGATGCAAAGTTCTGTGGGTTTGTTGGACATCATGGATGATGGGATATATGTATGGGGGTCTCAGAAACAGGGGTGGTGGTGCTGGTGCTGGTGCCAAGGGTGGTGGTGGTGGTGAAGAAAAGAGAGGTCAAGATGAAGTAGGGGTGGGGAATGGCAGGGTTGGTTGATATGGAGGAAAGGTTATGTGAGAGGTCTAGGATTTCATCCAGCTTCTGGAAGAGTGGAAGGTCAAGGTCTGGATCAGAGTCTGGTGAGAGTTCCCTGTGTTCAGGGCTAGGGTCCAAGGGTTCAGACTCTTTGTCTGTGGCTGGGGGTGAATGCCACCAGTAAGCAGGAGGGAGCAGTGGTCAGAAGGAAATGGTGAAAGACTACAGTGATGATAGCTCTTGAGTGTAAGTTAAACCTTTTGTTATGGTTGACTCAGGTAGAGGCAATCATAGACTTGGTGGTCTTGTCAAGACAATGGTCTTGCATGGATGCTTCCTAGAGAGATGTCCTACTAGGTGGTTCTTCCATAGGGCCTTCCTATGGTGGGACAAAAAGTTGCAACAACTAAGGTGACAGCAAGGAACAAAGAAGCATTGACTCAAAAGTACAATGACAACTTAGAAAAGTGAGGAGTTCACAGACAAGGAAAATTATATGCCAAGTAGATCTAACTTGAGGGTACAGGATAGGGCTATGAGGGATTTATATACTGTTTGGAAATGAAAAGACAAATGAAGGAAATAGAAGTTTGTGAAACATAGAAGAACACTTGGTAAGAAATAGCTGACAAATGGTGGAATGTGGTAGAAGGCAATGGAAAATAACAATTAAGACAGCTGAGAGTAATGAGAGAAAACATATGGTGGTGAGAGGGTTTGAACCAAGTCACTTGTGAATAAGGTGAAGGAAAATGTAGCAATAATAAAAAGAAGAAAGAAAAAAGATACAGTTGGCATAGAATAATAACATACTCACTCACATTCTTGAGTGTTATAATCAAAGGTACCCCCTTCCAACCATCTGAAGATAGTATCCAAATGCCACTACATATATGTTTTGAGAGTGAGATTATGGGCCCTATATGCTTATTCAATATGGTGGATGGGATCCATGCAATCCATATGTCTGTACACCATGAGAGGGAGAGCAATACCCTGTTATATCATCAGGCCCCAAACTTGATTATGTTTCTTCACTTGTGGAGGAAATACAAGGACCTTGAGGTAAGCAGCCTTATCAGAGCTGCAATGACTGAATGGAGGCTGCCTGCTTGGGCCTCAAACAAGGCAAAGAAGAAGAGAATCCACCATGACAAGATAAAGCAGGTCAAGGCAACTGAAAAGAAGAGAATTTCTTCCCCAGTCATTAATCAGGCCCTGGTACTGCAAGAACATCTGATGAATGAATCCATTGGATCATCATCAAGTATCTCCAACACCATTCTGGGAGATTCTTCCCCAGTTCCTCTTCTTTCTCAGATTAATGAGCCTCCAGCATCTTTCCCTCCTCTCCCCACTTATATCTTTATTCCATGTCCCAGAGAGTAATACCTTCCAGTCATGAGGATGCATTGTTCTCAATCTAAAATCCACAATCTTTTCCTGCAGGGCACTCACTTCTACAACCTCTGTTGACAGATGGATCAACTATATTGAAAGGTGTGAGTTGGTCTGTCCTGTTGGCAACTGCAGAGGACTCCACAAAATATTCCCTGGTACTATCAGGCCCAACATATTCCCCAATGATAAGGACTCAGAACTCAACCCCCCCACTTCCTGACAAGTATAGGAGTTCTTTATTATGGAGCACCTTGCTCCTGTCTCTTGATTTAGCCATGATTGAATGGTGTGTGTACAGGGTCTTATATGACTCCTTATGGTACTTGGGTAGTATCAAGCATTACTCAATTGGTGAAATGACCCAAAGAAACTATGCTTCAAGAAACACCAAAAACTAGTAGGAATGTGAAGGAAGATGAAATGAGCCTGAAGATCTTCTAAGTCCTGCTTTGGATGAGATATCCAAAGAGACTAGACTGGAGATGTCAGTTATAGCCTTTCAGGTTTATATATTCATACTATAGATGTATATGTTTGTATCAGATCTACCAATGTAGGACATAAGGTTATGGTAATTATATGAGTACATAAGGCATGACTATATATAGAATGGAAGAAGCAGTAATTAATGGCATGAGGTGCACATGCAGTGTGGCAGAATGGAAAAGAAGCATGACAGTGATTACCATGAGAATCATATAACTATATCAGGATTAGATCTCAGATCTAATTGGAAAGAGAGAAAGAGAAGGAATAAAGCATTTCTAGCACAAGTGTCTGTAAGCACTTAGTGAAAAATAGATAAAACTGGTGTCAGATGAGCACATGTGACCTAATCATTGTTATGAACTGCTCTCGCAAACAATCCACTAGCTGGACTTTGATGCTGCTAACACCAAACAGGCAAGGAAGAGAATAGAGTCGGCCTCCTTAATCAAGGTTCAATGCAAGGACAAGCCAAGCTGACACGATGACAAATGGATTAGACTGAGGTGCTATGATATAATGTACAGGTTTATATACTGGTAAAGAATGGGCACAGACCAAGTGCTGGTTATGGTAATTACCATGAATGGTCAAAGTAAAGAAGCATGTATGAGAAGAAGAAGTTGATGCTGGGAAAATAAGAGATGACAGCATATGAGAAGAGCAGAAATTAATAACACATGTCCTGATGTCATTGTTGGTCATGTGACCTTCCCATGGTCACATGCAATGCATCGAAAGGGAATGAAAGTTAAAATGTTTGTGTGGTGTACAGTAAAAGTTTTGAAAATATAGTCTATCATTACAATCATGTGATCTGATAAGATAAGAAAAATAAAAAGAATATAAAAGGAAAGATCATATGGTTATGACTGTAACAATTGGGTAGAAGTGGCCCCCTGGCAAGATAGCATGGTAGCTTGGATAGATGATTTTATCAACCAGGCTACCATGACCAATATTGCAGCCTACCTTGCTGCTAATGGCATCAGTGTTCATGATGCTGATGATGCAATTTGCTAGGCTCATACCACTGCCCAGGAGATGATCATGCAGATCAAGGATTCTGGAGGGTTCAACAATTCCTTTACTTATGAGCTCTACACATCAATGAGGAAAGACCTCAGAGTTGTCTGCCCCAACAATTTCTTCAATTGTACAAGAGAATAGTATCTGAGCCAGACCCAATTCATGAATGTATTGTTGGAGAAGTTACCTTCCATCATGATGAGTTCAGTAGTGCCAAATGATATCAGCATCTTTGAGCAATTTGGAGGCTGCAGTCATATACATACAACCTGATCCCCAATCACATTAATAGGAATGGTACTGGCAAGCAGCCAGATTATAAGAAAACAGGGAAGCTCTGTGACAACCCAGTGGTAATGTGAGGTGAAGGTACATCTCCATGACAATTTTATTTTGTTTTCTATACTGCCAGAGCATGACCCCACATTTTCTTTCCATTTTCTATCCAATATACCATTATCTACTTGTATCATTTACTTAAATCATCTTTTTATATATTCATTTTTCTTTTGTTACTTTTTGTTATCAAGTTGTCAATAGCTCTACATGGGGAGGGTATTAGGGGCCAATAGGCTCATATATAATCTACTATAACCACCTGGCACATGTGATTTATCAATCATATGTGCCATAGTATAAGGTACTTAAAACAAGGGGCTGTTTTGATGACAGACCTATTCTACTTTACATATGTACTCTACCTATCATCTTGTGAATCAACATATGGTTCACTTTGCATACATAATCTTGAGTATAAGGATAGATTCATCTACAACACCCCTTACATTGGCAGTCACAATGATTTTGGTACATTGTTACAATTTGATTAGAATATGAATATCTACCAAGCTGATTTTGAATGAATTGTGGGCCTCATCATATATGCCAATATGATTTTATAGATATTTAAAATATATAATGAGTGAGAGTCTGCTACTAGTAAAACCAACCCAATATAAGAAACTTACATTTAAATACATCAAAAAAGTGTACATTTTTCTATTTGCACACTTCAATATCTAATAGAAGTGGTGGATGTGTTATTCACTACTGGTACACATAATATATAGTATTATATATTGTATATCTCAAAATGCATGGATTTACCATAGCATGCAAAGAGGGAACTTCAAGATTTCTACATTGTCATTTGAATATATCTTGGAGTGCAGATGCACATGTATAATATTATATATCCCTACATTGCTTTTAGTAAGAAATATATACATAATAAAAATGCACAAATTTATAATACCAGATACTAGTACACAATGTACCTGTGTATCCAAACCCTCAACATTCCCATAAAAATCAGTATTGCATAAGGCAATTTGTAAGACATTGTATAACTCAGGATTCAAGAACCATTATTATTTCTGCAATGTCATTTAATATACTATAGTGTAATACAATAGAAAATTGCTTACAAACATCAAGTTTTGGAAGTCTTGCACTTGCTCAAGAACATGAAAGCTACCCAGGCTATAGTATTCATACCATTTGAGCCAAGAAGCAAATCTCATCTTGAATATGTTCTCACTCAGTGGCATCTTTGTAGTGAATGGAATAATATCAGAGTGTAGAGAATTGATATGGAATGAATTAATTTGTGAGATGACTCTATTGAGTACAATAAAATAGATGATAGATGATAGATGACATGCTATATAGTATACTGCACACCTGAAGAATCCATGAATATAGCATGATTTATATTTGTATGAGCAATGACTTCATCAAGAACAATCAGTCCTTGCTCTGCCACCTTATTTTTGTCTTCCACAATGTCTTTGTCTTCTGTTCTATATGCCCCTGTCCTACTTTTCAAAATTGGTGGAAAACATCCTGGTGGTAAATTTGTTTACAAAACACTATACTACAAATACTAAGCTACTCTTCCTAGAATTTGACACTTATAATGCTCTTTTTTTTACCCATTATCCTCCAATATCACAGTCAAAGTATAATAGATCCTGTATAAATAACAAGTGTATGATTTCACATTCATCAAATAAGTTTTCTGCATTTTCCTTCTCTTCTGCATTTACACTTGCACCACTCTTCATCTGCTCATGAGAACAAATGGAATATGTTCACCAGAATCCCGTAATAATGATGAGTATCATAGAGTTTTGATGGGGATACATCCTAAAGAGATAGGAAGCTTGTATATAGAGTTGACTGCAGGCATGTAACATTGGTTGTCTAGCATTAGCCAAGCTTGTTTGGATGTCATCAGAGTGAGGATCAGATGCTTTGATCTTAGCAAGAGGGTAACTGATACATGTGACCCTTCTTGACAGATGTGAGGAGCAGCTGCTCTTGCTGGATTGGGGGAAGAACTTTGCAAGTGATCATAAAATTAGGAATGTGGATGTGATTATGATGAGACAAAATAGGTATATATACTGCAGATGAAATCCAATGTAAATTTCCAACATCATCTGATCAACCTAAGTTATAACTTTTGAGAGTCATTCTTGACTGGAACAGACATATATATATTTACTATTGTGTATCATTGCTATCCTGTTGTAACAAGGGGAACAATATATTATATTTGCATGTAACATTCCAATATATAAAGATATTATTAAAATGTATAAATATGTCACTATAGAGAAACAATATCCTGAGTCATACACCTTGATATCTGTGTTATTGAGTTGCACAGATTTTATAATACAATGTATCATCATTATACTTGGAACTATTATTCCACACAATAACATCCCAATAAATAATGTGACAAAAACTTCACTTTGCAAATCATAGCTACCATGGGGTGAAAAATACAGTAATATTTCACATAAATCTATGCTTATCTAGTCAAATAGCTCAGAATTAAGATGAACAAAAGTACTTAGTAGATGCTCAAAGTTATTATACATTCTGCAATATAATCTCAAAATAGCAAGGATTTTATAGATTTTTCTACTCTTGGGAATATAATAGCCAGTGCTCACAAAATCAACTACACTACTAAGCCTATGCTAATTCAAGTGCTTCTTTTATGATTGAGCTTGGATAATTCAGGTTTTTCCTCACCTTTTGATAGAAAACCCACCCAAAATTAGGATCAGAATGCTAAGTATACTGGCTTATGTCCTAGCATCAACCTCTCAACTTTCAATACATTATGTTACAAAATCTTGGATAACAGTTGAAATTGGCAGATAGGTACATAGATCCATAGTGTACTTTTATTTATTATTTATTCTATATTATAATATACACACTGACATGATTATTGTAGTCCTGTACTTATTTTTTGTTATATTATTTCAGGAGAGTTTGCAAGGATTGTCCTCTTGCTATTTTGAAAATGTAGTTACAATAATAATATTGAATACCAGAAATACACAATTTTTAGAAACTATTCTGCTTACTTCATCAAATTTCAAAGTCATGAATCCAACTCTTATCTTCTTTTTTATATCATTATGTTTTCCAATTTGTTATATTTGTAAGATCTCCACAAGTCATGATATAAGAGATCATTTGTGCTTCTAATATTTCATTGAGATACAAGCATATTTGTAAATATTGGTGGATCCATATTCAATTGAAGATATTTGGAATATGAGTAAGTTTCTTTTGGCTTATTCAATATTTCATTTCTCTCATATCAAAAATATGTCTATTAATGCCACCATTAGTCATGAACTGAAAAGATAGCAGATGTATTTGATGAAGCTCACTACCAATGACTACAACAGTTAAAAGATGGCATTTTCATATTATTATGCTTGTTATTTTTGCAAGAGCTTTATAATAAGTCCACTACAAGAATTCTTATGGTGACAAATGGTACATCAGCTGTTGACCATCCTTCTGTCTGAGAATAGATTCATTTGGACACTAAAGAAGTGGAAGTTGTAGCTACATAATTGAATTCATTTTTCTTATTATTGACTCACTTGAATCTCTCTGACATTACTATAGAAAGAAAGTTTTAACTTAGAAATCATTGGATCAAGAACCCTGTCATATATTAGATGTACCAGCAATAGTATTCTTAGGTTCACTTTAGGACTAGTAAAAGACTGCAAACCAGACTGAACTGGATCAAAAACAATTACATCACAATTGCAATCTTCTGATTTTTGACACAAAGTACTTTTTTTTTTGCCTAAAACAACCAGTCTTTGAACTTGTTGCAACTGATGCACAGCAATATATCTAATATAACAATACTGCCCTTTTTTTCTACTGTCCTTGATTATTTTTACTGGATTTTATGCTTTTCTGACTTTGCCTGATATAATTACATTTAAAATATTGCAAAAATACTGCCATTGATATATAACAAATGATATCCATATATTAGTAGTGCTATATACATGTATACCTGTGTTATTGTACCAATTGTGACATGTATTTTATGTCCTGTTACTGATCTTCCAATCTTTTGAAAATTTGACCTGATTTATTTGAGAATTAAATAATTTGAAAATCCAGTTTTGATTTAGTTTATCTTAAAAAATAAGGTAACAGCTGGATTGGACTGGATCTAAAAATATAACCATATGGATAGTGAAATATTTGAGCATTATAGAAGATATCATGAATTGCTTGAAGATTTCAACAGTATCTTCAAGTAGGTAACTGAGTTGGTTCATTTCCATTATTTTTGTAATGGTTGTTAGTCATGAGTATAGATAAATAGTATAATAGACTACTTTTATTACTTAGATATTTATATAATGCTTTAAACAATCCAATTAATATTGATAAGGAAAATATAAAAATAGAAGATTAAAACAAAAACCTTTTCATATTTGACAAGTAACATTAGCTTTGCATACTGCAATGATATTTTAAAGTATACAATATATTATATTTGCATATATATGTAGCTACTAATTACTATCCCAATATATCATTCAAGCACTTCAAGATATTATGAAAATACATAGGCACTCAAATGGAAAATTATGTATTTCAATGTGTCATTGAATTGACTCAAATATAATCAATCTACTCAGATTGCATTCAAATTTCACTCCACCTGAACTTCAGAATTAGAGATATCCATATAGACAGGTTGCAAAAATCATTCCACAGTATATACAATCTGCTACTAAATATATGCAAAGATGCCATATAGTCAATTATGTATTGACTCTATCCATAGGCTTGTTGTTGGTGAATATTTGCCTTGTTTAAAATATCAAATTGTCCCAGCTACATTGGAAAAAATAAGATTGATATAAACACCATACTTACTCAAATTAGACAGGAACAAAGATAAATCCAAGGTTCCATAAGCCAGACCCATACACCTGTATTCACATGAGAGGTCCAGGTCACTATCTGGGTCAATGAAAAGTACCCTGGAATATATCCATGGGTGTATAGGTATGCTAGTAATAATGACAGTACAATATATAATATAGCTAGCTAATCACAATTTTATCCTATCCATTCTTAAGCTCAATCTCCTGATCATTTTGGCCATCTGGTAACTAAGTGACAAGCTTTACATTATCATTACTAACAGGGTTGAGCTTATTCCATATGCCAAGGTATAGAAGTGCTTACACAGATTAAGCTAACAGAGAGAGATGCATATGTGACAGAAGGAGGTGCCCATGGTTGAAAAGCTGTTCAACATCAATGGAGGTTGCTACAGGATAAAATGTGACAAGTTAACATAAATTAAACAACAACAAACAAAATTACCTGGAATAGTTAAATAATTGAGTGCCATTTAAAAGAGCTGAGGATAAGTGTGACAGCACTTGTGTCACCATACAATCAAGTCAGTAACATGCTTGGCATCCACATTGAGGTACACTCAAATTCCAAGCCAAGATCAGAGGGCTTGGATGTAGTGAGGGTGGAAAGATCATTGAATATATTGGTGACCTTTGTCACACAACTCAGTAGTTTGTATAGTGATTATCAATATAAAACACACCATTGTACTCTTCTCCTGTACTAGCACAGTCTGGATTAATATATGAATGTTCAAACTCATCCTTAATGAGCATTTTTGCAGTGTTGATTCATTCATCTCAGTCTTGAACTAAGCAACCTTGTGTTATGGGTGAATTACAGTCATAATAATGTTATGCTTTCTTTTTCTTTTATCTTATCTTATTGGATTGTGTGATTAGGTCATGTATGCTCTATAGATACCACTTTCACTTCTTCTAGCACTAGTTGCTGCACACAGCCACTTTTATACTTAGTATTTCTTTTCTCTTTCCAATTGAATCTGCCAGATCAGATCTACTATATTCCTATATTGTTATATTTCTCTCACAGTTATTATCATCTTATAATTCTCTTCCATCCTGCATGGCCTTATGTCTCATATTTTTAATCCTCATTCAACCTATGCTGTACATTAGTAGAGTTGATGTAACAAGTGATGTAAGCATATAGTTTGCCTCACAGTAGAGAGCAACTAGGGGTTTTCTAGTTACAACTGGAATAGAGAGTTGCTATAGGGGCTGGCCCTAGAAGGAGGAGGAGAGTGAGTAGAGAAGTGAGGTGAGTAAGAGGAGATCACTAGGAGCTTTGACTACATGGTATATTGTGTAGATCAAGGTTCAGGGAAGAGAGGTATACAAGCAGAGCTCTAATATATGTACTATATGGGTTTAGAGAAGGTTCTGGATATAAAAGAGAAGACACAGGAATGCAAGCATGAGTAGATAAAGATTACAAGATCATGTGTAAGAGAACATGATTGAGGAGGGCAGTGTCTGTCAGGGATAATAGGAATGGTATCAGATAAGTATGGAGTAAGGTAAGATAGAATCAGACCAGATGGGAAAACTCAGAACAGGGCACTGTCTCATCACAGAAAATGTCCAAGGTGAAGAGTTCATCTCAGGTGGTGTCCAGCATATTAAAGAGAGTGGGCTCTCCAAGTATCTCCTGCCAAAGAGAATGACTAGTATAGTCAAAAAGGGCAGTGGTGGGAAAAGGGATAAGGGAAAATGAGGTGGAGTCTGTTATACTTATAATACATATGCAATATATAAATCTTGAGGGATATAATTAGTGAATTCTAGTTTCTTTTGGACATTTCCTCCAAAGAGTTCAACTCAATCTTAAAGCCTTTCTCTCTTTACTTTTTTTATCTTTTTCAATTAGTTCTATGAATACTTGAAGCATAGTTCTTTGATTATTTCACTAAAACTAGTAGACTTCCTTTTTAGTCTTCATCTTTTCACTTTTGTCACACCTCCTAGTGAGTTCATGGATCCTGGTTCTCCTCAAGTTTGGACAAGCTTACTATAGGCTTAGTGCTAATTACCTTCCATAGGTCACTGTACTCTTTCCTTCATCCCAGCTGTCAATCAGAAGACTTCCTCAACCACTTCTATGTAGCTAGTATAGGACTGCTTGGCCCAGTATCTACAGAGCATAGGTGGAAACCAGTAGAGCAGCAGAGAGAAGCCATTGATGCAAAGTCATAGGACTTAGTGCATGGAGAGGATCTATTTGAATTCTCAAGACTAAGACTTTCAAGGAATAGCCTCAACCAGAGTGGTTCTGTCATATAAGAGACATAAATGGAGACTTTCTCTACCCTTGCACCCCACTTCAGACAATTGGCAGGGGTTACTAGTTGGAATATTGTGATCACCAGATTACAGCCTATTGTATTGACCAAGAGTCAGAGTTTTAGAATCCTCCTCCAGAAATAGAATATGACTTCAATAACTATAAAGAGTCACTGGACTATCTGACCTCCATTTCCATCCCCTGCCATTTCCTTTCACAGATACCCTAATTCAAATCAGATTTCAGAAAGACTAGATTATATTTGTTCACAGAAGACTTAATCCTGGTACTAGAGAAAGTATCAAAGAGAGAAAGAGATAAAACATGGAACTAACACCAGTCAAGTCAGCAAAGCAGCTGAGAAATTAAAATATTCCAAGAAGACAAGCCTTTGTTAGTGGCTCCTTACTTTTCTTCAAAGAAACTAAGACTTTACTATATGTATATTGTGGAAGCCAGCATACTATTTTTAGAAGAATACTAGTCTTATCTTACCTTTTCAAAAATCACTATCTCCACTTCACTTCCCCACAATCTCATAGAAGCTCTTACCAAAGCAGCAAGTGCCAATACCCCTTGGGGAGAATTGGCCACACAACTCAAGCTGTATATGGAGATGCAGCAAGATAAAAACAAGAAACTCCAAGAGCAAGTCAATGAGGCAAATGCTCAGATAAAGATAATACTACCTACTACTGGAGGCTCAAGAACATTTAGAATCAAATTCTTGAAGATATTCCAAGATTCTGGTAACTTTGACAGGACAAAAGAAAAGAATTTTGAGAAGTGATGGTCCAAGGTCCAAGCTTGGCGAGATGTCAATAAGAGTACTTTGATGGGCCAACATACTATAGAGAATTGACATTATCTGGGTATAGAAACCTCTGTTTTGTATCAACATCTTTTTATTATTTATCCAATCACTATTCCTTTTTCATCTTATGTTATTCCACCCCTGTCTGATCCTATTTCACACTCTTCTAATCCTATATCCAACCTGTCTGACTCTTATTTCATTCTGTCTGATGTCTAGAATGTCTGAACCTTTGGAATCACATCCTATTCCAATCAGATATATTATCTATATTTAGGAAAGCTTCCTTTTGATTCATCAGACATTTTTCTTCATTTTTTAGCTTCTCTACTTCACTCTTACATCATTCCTTCCTTGCTTTGCACTATTTTCCAACCTTTGTTGTCATACATAGGTCCACTTTTAGCTATATCTGCCTCATATAGTCCTAGATATGTCCAAACTATAAAGTCTTGTACTTAGCATTAGTAATATGTCTTATTGATCCCCATCTATTGTTGTAAACTGTCTACAACAAGTCCTAAGGCCAACCAATGTCTTTTCACTCACAAATACCACCACTTTGTCATTTCTTCCATTACACTTCTGTACCTTCATCAATCTGCACATTCTGCACCTCATTTTCATCTGGAAATGTACTGGACTCACCATATTTGGGATAGAAAGCCTCTGAAAATCCTTTCTTGACCCATATTCCACTCTGAAATCTTGTAGGAACAAACCTATTATTCTTTTATTTCATATATGCTATGTTATGGTTAAGGAGGACTCCTTATCATTTTCTTCTTGTCCTCCTTGTCCTCACCAATCTCCTTTTCCTTTACCATCTCTCATGCTAGACCACCCCAGCCTTAGCCTTTTTAATGATATCTTCTCTGATCTCCATCACTTTGACATCCCAGGCAATGCCTGGACAGAGCTCTTAGACAAGATCCTCTTCAATAAATAGACCATAAGGCTATGTCTCATCACCCCCAGGATCCCCTTTTCTTTCATATTTCATTTCATATGCCTTTAGCTCTTTCCTTTAACTCAGTCTGACTCTTACATTATTATCACCATAACAAACACTGCTCTCCTACACCATCCTCTCTTTATGGGTGATGTGTTTTCCTTTATGTTCCTTGTTTACCTGTACTTAGCTTTAGGACCCCATTCCCTGCTTTAAAGCATGTACTATATATATTGGAGTGCTGCCTATACCTACTTCTCTTCTAACCTTGATATTCACCATTCTGTGTTATTATACCATTCCTTGAGACCTCTCCCATCTCTTGCCTCAACTCCTTCATACCCTTTCTTTATTACTATACAAGGCCAGTCCTTGTACTATAGCCTAACAGCTAGTCATTCACACTCCAACTTCAACAAGGAGTCAACACAAGTGTAGGAATGTGTGACACACAGACATGTTCCATTGTCACAGTCACAGGGCATGATTATAACATGCTACCAATCAGACATGACTTGAAGTCTTGGACTTTAGTATTTGTTTTACAATGTCATAAAGGCCAAGATTCTTGTCCAGAATAATAGGTGGTGAAGTAGGAGTGTTCACAAGGGCACAACTAACCAAGATGCTGTCCAGATTATATCCTTATGTCTGACCAGAATTTCAAAAAGTGATTAAAAGCCACTTTCAGTTGTCCATAGAAAAGAATTGGAATTGGAAAGTCACAATCTATGGATATGTTTTTGGTGAAATTCAAGACATATGCTATAATGGTCAACTTTAACAATAATCAGCTCATCAAATTACTAGAAAAAAATGCCAACAGGAAGATTGTAGAAATGGGTTTCAAAGATGAGAGTGTTTATTCAAGAATAAGACAAGGATTCAAGCAGAGGGGTAAAAGAAATCGAAGTATGGGTTATACTAAATAGGTCTAACTAGGAAATACAAGGTAGAACTACAAGATCTTATATACGTACATGGCTTGATGAAATTATTTTGAGATGAAAATGGAGGTAAAAGAGCAGACAAAGCTAGACAGATGTGTTGGATATTGGATGTTGGCATACAAGGGAACAAAAAGTCCAACATCATGTATTGTGATAATACATTGGTTAATTATATACAGTATACTTAGTAGATTAATAGTAGTAATCTTTGTCTGCTATTTATATATAAGTTATGTGAAATGTTATTCATGAGAGGATGAACATATCTTTTCAGTGATGTCATGATGCATGGGTCTTCCTGGCAACTACAGTTCAGGCTCAAACTTTGATTAAGGACTAAGATTCTTTTTCCATGCCAGCTTTGGTGTACACTGTGAGATAATTGTCCAGCTAGTGATTGTCATTTGGCTGTCATTACACTAATGTAACTGCAGGTATATCCAGATTAGCCCTTTTTGTGTCCCCCAATGCCCATACCATTCCAGCCAGACTGTTCTATGACACCTTGGGCATAATCAGATAAGTATTGAGAACTTGGTCTATGTTGGAATCATTGATTGTGCACTCCATTTTCATACTTAGAATATTGTGGCATATTGTGGCACATTGTTGTTATTGTTGTTATTTGTTTGTTGTTTGCTCCTACAGTAGTTGGGGTCCACTGTCTTTTCTTTCCTCTAGTTTTTGACAGTGGACTCCAGGTATATCATATTTTACATTACTTGCAATCTAGTTTTTGACAGTAGACTCCAGCTGTGAGATTCCAGCTGTTTAACAGATTATGAGCCTTGCCCTTTGACCTTTGCACTTCAAGTGTCACAGCCACTTGAAAATTTACCATTCATACTTTGTTTCCACTCCATTCCACTAATATATTATCTGAAAACCAGCACCATCACATTCAGCCTCTCAATGGCAAAAACTACACTACCTGGAGCAAAGAAATGAAGGCCCTGTTTTGTTCTAAAGGCCTCTGATACCTCATTGATGACAAGAAAATGATTTTGTGAGAAGTCTGGGCACTGCCAATGCAAGTACTATGTCCTACAACATGCAAAGTGTTACGGTTATGGAAGACCCCCTACCATTTTTCCTTAACCTTACACCCCCAATGCCTAACCACACCCTTCTCCCAGCTATCCACTCCCTGTCGTCCCCACCTGACGACACCACCTCTTTCCTGGATCTGCCCAGGATCTTCCCTGGATATTCCCCGGCATCTCCCCCGCACTGCCCTCGGAACATCCTGTCGTCCTTATCCCCGACGACACTGCCTCTTTCCTGGATCTGCCCAGGATCTTCCCCGGATATTCCCCGGCATGTCCCCTGCACTGCCTTCGGAACATCCCGTCGTCCTTATCCCCGACGACACCGCCCTCCCTCGGACCTTTCCGGGATCCACATCGCCTCACCTCCTTGAGGCAACACCGCCCCTCCCTCGTGTTGAGCTGACACCTCGCTTTTCACCCCTGACTAGTCACGACACGATGATTCCCACGACGCGTCTACGCGTCCTATACCTTCCCACGAGACACGTCCCCTTCCTTTCCTGGCTTTGTGCTCAGCAGACAGGTACCGGCCTACCTAATCCGGTTATATCCTTACTATACTTAGCATTTCCTTAATTGGCTGTGCACGGACCATTACCTGCCCTAAAGCCCTTACGGCTGGGGTATATAAGTTGGAGCTCCGCTCTAACACCTCTTTCCTCTTAACTTTGATCTACACCATAGAGTGTACCCCTTATTGGTATAATCTGGTGCCTATAGACCAAGTTCCTCACAATCTCCTCTCGCTTGTCTCTCCCTCCGCCCTCCCTTCTCCACTCTTCTTTGAAGAGTCTCTAGTCAACAACGTCGAGGCATAGGGTCACCCTCTTACTCCAGTCCAAGACCAAGGATAGAAAGGCTTTCTCGACGTCGACCCCTTCACAGAGATTACTCTAGAAGATCCTACCTATCTCTGACGATCCTGGTACTAGGACTCCTCGTCCTAGTCCTCCCGTATATCCTATCTCGAGGATATATCTCACTCAAGGGAACTAGCCTATAAGAGCGCTGGTTAATAAGGAAGTACACTTCGTGTACCATTGTTACGCACTAGCGTAACACAAAGCAGTACTACAAATTGTTCAAGGGCAAGGAAAAGAAGGAAGAACAGGCCCAGGCTGCCAATGCATCCACAGAGTCCCAGGAGGTGGTAGATTGCATAGGAAATACAAGTCCTCATTCCAGTGACCCCTCTAACCCCCTCTTGCCACTTCTGCTCAATGCTAATCACAATTGGAATGCAGACTTGGGGGCCACTTCTCATATGACCCCATATTGTCACTGGCCACACCATTACAGTCCCAAATGCATTCCAATCAAGCTTGCAGACAACATTGTAGTCTATTTTGCTAGAGTGGAATTTGTGATGTTCCATGCAGTTATAGATGGAAAAAGATGTTGAGCAGTCAAGTTTACAAATATCTTGCATATCCCTGACCTTTGCAACAATCTCCTTGCTGTGCTATACCTTGCAATACATTTTTCATTGTACACATCAATGTGACACACATGGGCTTCTTTCATCCTTTTGGACCACCTCTCTTTATCACCAGCATTAACAGCCACAATGCAGTATTCTTGGATAAGACTACTGAGCCAGTGAGTGAGTATGCCAAGCCTGCAACAACCGTAGTGGAGAATGGTGGAAACTCAGTCCAGCTCAACTCATTGATAACTTAGATGACTTAGATGAAGTGACAGACATGGCTGCCATTTTCAGTGCCTCAACAGCACATCCAAGGTTGTTCAGAGAGGCTTTATGACAAGAGGATGCAGATCAGTGTTAAGCAGCTGAAATCTCACAGCTGGAGTCTACTGTTAGAAACTAGATTGCAAGTAATGTAAAATGTGACATGCCTGGAGTCCACTGTCAGAAACTGGAGGAAAGCAAAGATGGTGGACCCTGACTACTGTAGAAGCAAACAACAAACAAATAACAATAACAACAACAGCAATGTGCCACAATGTGCCACAATGTTCTAAGTATGAAAATGGAGTACACAATCCGTTATGATATATAATATGTTCAAACTTTTTTTGGACTCAACACTTTCCATTATTTCACTTCATAATATTTGACACATTGCACATGAATGTGGGAAAGGTCACCTGACCAACAATAACATCATAACATGTGTTATTAATTTCTACTCTTCTCTCATGCTGTCATACTTCTTTTTCCCATCATTACCTTCTCCTTCCCATACATGTCTTCTTTACTTGGACCATTTTCAGCAATTACCTATTACAGCACTCAGTCCATGCACAGTCTCTACAGATATATAAACCTGTACATTAAACCTTAGCTCTCCAGTCTAATCCACTTGTCATCATGTCTACCTGGCATCTACAGTTTAGGTCTGAACCTTGATTAAGGACTATAACTTTTTCTCTTTGCCAGTAGTTGGTGTATGCTGCAAGACAGATCAGTCCAGCTAGTGGTTGCCTTTTGGTGATCATTACACAATCAATGATTCCAACATAGACCAAGTTTTCAATACTTATCTGATCATGCCCAATAATCTTTCAAAAGAAGAAGGATAAGCTGATTGTGCCTGTGAGGATTGAATGAGTATTAAGAGCTTAGTCAGAGTATGTTGCCACTTATGCCCAAGCTTGGATTAAATAATGCTAATCAGCTCTCAATTAGAAATAAACACTAGAATGTAAAGCCAGCCAAAATTAAATTGCATAACAGTAGCCTAGAGTGAATTGTGGATAACTAAAGCTGGAGCTTCAGCCAATGGGACTAAATAGAATGCATGCTGAGAATGCTGCTAGAAATGCTATAGGTGGGTGGTGTTAAAAGGAAGGGAGGGCAATGAAGAAAGATAAAAGTAAATTACAAGAATAAAATGAAATTGATGGAATGTAGTGCAGATAAGTCACAAAGATAATGAATGGTGCAAACAATGGGTCATGTATAGCTCTGCCATGAAAAAGAACAGCTTGTAAGATGATAGAGTGATGATAAATATAATATTTGAAGGTATTTGATTTCCACTGACCAATTGCCTGGATTTGGAATGGTGGAATACTTGCCACCACAAGTCATGTAGTACTGCCTGCCCACATAGAGTGACCACTGATCAACCAAGGGAAAAAATAATATAATTTATGAATTAAACCAGCTGTGTGTAGGTACAAAACCATCAGAACAAAGCCAAAGATGGGGAAATAATGGAAATAGAATGTTATGAGACTAAAGATATTGCTGGAAGGACAAGAATGGATCAGGAGTAACCTAATTTTTTTGAATGATCACCTGATCTCTTTTAAAGAACATGTCTGTCTTTGAGCAAGGAACAATGAAGCAAACAGAATTGGCAGAGATTTGAATAGCATGGTACCACAAACACTTGTTAGAAGAATAAAATAAGGAAGTGTCTAACTGAACAAGTTCTCTGAGATAGAGAAGTCCAAAGAAACCAGTAAGGAGCTGCATACTAAAGAGAAGATCATCATGACATAAAAAGAAGGAAGAATAATGAAGGACATGGAGGAGGTCATTCTTGGTGAGAGGAGCCTTCCGATGCCAGGCAGTTTGAGGGGGCTGTTTGGACCATAATGATTAAGAAATCATGATGAGGCTGCCTCAAGCAATGAATAAGGGAGTTGAAAAGAAACTATGATTGCTTGAGGATGAAACAGAATGACACTTGTGTTTTTATAATGGGAGAAAGTAATTCCATCTCAATAAGTCAGATGTTGAATAATCCAGCTAAGCTCTCTTTCAATATTGCAGTTGACCCAAAGTAAAGCCCTCTGATGAATCTTTCTGGCAGTTTTAACATATATAGTGGATAGCCCAGAATATAAGTAAGGATAGACATTAAAAGCCCAACTACAATAAGATATCCAGCAGTGTGCTGAAAGTTCCTTAAAGGGCATCTTATTCAATGTACTCCAGAGTCCTTTAACAAGGTAACATCAATCTGATTATAGGAAGCTGAAATGATCCTTAAGCCTAAAGCTTCAGGTAACACACAACTACTGGAATGGAGGAATGGAAGTAAAAATGAGCCTGAAGGTCTCCAAAGTCCTGCTAAGAATGTTAACATCCGAAGAGACTAGACTGGAGATGCCAGTCATAGCTCGTCCAGTTTATATATTCATATTATTGTGTGTACATGTTTGTTAAATAATCTAAGTAAGGAAATTGTACAATAACAGTAATTAATAACATGTGATATGGGCTATACATAATGGAAGGAACAGAGATTAAAGGCATGAGGTGCACATGCAGTGTGGCAAAATGGAAGAGAAGCACAGACAGTGATTACCATAGGAATAATATAACCATATTGGGGTTAGATCTCAGATCTAATCGGGGAAGAAAGAAAAAGGGAAGTAAAGTGTTTCTAGCACAGAGTCCTGGGTGAGCCAATGTTTGTGATCTCTGTAGTGAAGAATAAATAAAGCTGGTGTTGGTTGAGCACATGTGACCTGATCATGTGATCCAATAAGATAAGATAATGAAAAAGAAAGTAAACGAAGAGTGAATATAGTTACAACCATAACAGAAGCTCCAGTTCAAAGATCTGCTTTTTTTTCTCATGTAACAAATCAATAAAGTGCCATGGTTGAAGAAGGTGGGTGAGATTAAAAGAGAGGTCCTTTCTATAATGCCAATAAAATAAGAGCTGTTCCTTTTGTTGGGTTGATAAAAAAACTGGTGATGATAATTACACTAATAAAACAATGAGATTGAACACCATAAACCCAATGGACAATTGTACACCTGGTGAGACAATGAGGGAAGTGTAGGAAACAAAGTGTGATAGGAGACTCCCTCATTGACTGGCAACCAGAGAATGCTGACAGAGGCAAGGTATGCACAAAGTAGTGACTTCAGCCAATTAGCTTCATATAAATATATTTAAACCTAAAAAGCCACATCTTTTTCAGAATATATTATTTAATTTGTTAGTATGACAGACCTTTCATTATTATTTTAGATAAATTAAGTGAACTTATCCTTCCTCTTTTGGAAGACTATGTTTCTCCAATAGCATCAAATGTATTTTCTCACAATGTTATAGAATATTTATTGCCAATATTTTCATTTTCCTAGGTACAATGTGTTTATGGGTATATATAGACTAAGTTCTCAATACTTATCTGAGTGTACCTGAGGTGTAAGGCAAGCTGTTGATAATAATCTCACATTTTTTAATAGCACTATCATAGCAAATATACACTACCATATCTAGACTCCAACCAGCAACCCCTTGCTATGATGAATCCATCTGTTTTCCATTGGTATTGACAATGGTCATGCACCCCAATCAATTAGCAAACTTCTCCTATACCCCAATGAAATTTGCCAAAATCATCTATCAATAGCTTGCCTCATAGAATGGTCTGGTTACTAGACTCACTTGTACCTCCAGGCTGCCCTCAACCTGTGGGTTGCCCACCACAGGTTACCTGGGTTATCTCCACCCATCATATGTAGACCCTAGGCTTAATACATGCATGAAACAGCATTATGCTGTCAAGCTTCAAGTTCACTCTCACATCTCAACTCATTTACACCTATTTTGATCCACCTGTGTGGCCATCAAGCTTGCTTGCATATCACCACCTGTTCATCCACTACCATCAATGTCAGGTACTCTCTGCTTTAACTGGACCATGTCCACAAGGTTATGAGCAGCTTGCATGGCATAATATCATATCAATGCTCATATTGTAGTTGGTTGGATTATTGACCTTTTTGGTGTATCTAAGCCCTGGATACTACCATTAACATTCAAGCTCAAGTGCTATATTGAGGCCTCCATCTGATGGATTTGATTATAGTCAAATCTGTACTCCACCATTGTCCAACACTCAAACAGGTAAGCAAAGATCATGTCATTGAACTTAATCTCTCTAATCCAAGTCCTGTAGCAAAAAACCATTCAAATCAAAGCATGCCATGAAATCATCTCCTAAAGAACTTGCAAAAGGTGAGTTTATTGTATATGTGCCATCAGTGCCTCACATCCTTTGTCAGGATATACTCAGCATTCCTTCCCAAACTCACTTGTGGTGAGCACCACAGACTTGCCTGAATAGGCATCACACATAGAGTAAGCACAAGCTGCAAAGTGTATTTCTTGTACTTCTTTCATTGCTTCTACTGGTATATTGAATAGCCTAAACAGTACTCCTTGCATTATACAGATGATATTGTCTGTGCTCTTGCAACATCTGTTGTAGAAGATGTAGATGAAATCAATGAGAATTTACTGATATGGAAGATGAAGTATGTTCTTGAGCTGCATTATTCATTGTTCATTATCACTATTGGATACATCATTTCAAGGTGTCCTTTCAATATGTTCCTGTTGGATATGGCCAATACTAGGAAATGCTCAACACTGCTAAAGCTGCTGACTATGTCCTCTTCCTACTCTGTCTAACTATAGAGATCCCTGGAGCAAGCAATATCCTTCTTTGTACACTGCAAACCCAAGGCCTCCTTACTGTCATGTTTGCAATTCCACCTAACCCATTCATGGTTTTTCTCTACCAAAGATCTTACACTGCTATTTTTGTCAGAGAGACCATTGGGCAAAGTGAAATGATGATTAGAAGGAACATGGATCATAGGCAAAAGGATGGAATGCATGAATGTTCAGAATAACAGACATTGTCTGGGGCCTAAGATTTAATAGTTGATTCAAACTCCAACAAACAATTGTCCTCAGCTAATGTCAGGTCATGGAGATCATTGCTCAACTCCATGTGTTATGTTGTCTCTACTATCCAGCCTGCCAAGCAACAATAACAACAATGATTTCAACCTCAGCATGAAGCTTGAGTCAATGATAAACACAGTGTTGACAGTTGCAGATCTGAATTGGAAATCATAGGAAAACAGAGTTCCCACAATACTCTCCATAGATCTATTTCCCTCACACTTAGCATCTCTCACAGAGATTAATGGTGAGTTTTTTCAAATCACTTCTTATATCTTTTCACTAATTATCAAATAAATAGATCAGCTACAAAATATTCTCTATGCCACTGCCTTAGGATGGAGTGTGATGATGCATGACTCCATCTGCATTATCACACAACATATCATCTCAAATTGCATCCCCTTCTCTAATCTTCTTAATACTAACTTTTGGATTTGTTCTACAATAATAAGGCATATTCTCACTGAGTTAGCACAATGATATGGGTGTATGGGCATATCAGATAAGTTGATCAAACTCTTTATCAATATTGTATTTATTCATAGTGCCTTACATTCCTGAATTGGATGAGGCACTGACTGAAAGTCCATTTAGCCTCTTGCCATTCAGACAGTAAGTCTTTTGCCCCTTACTAACTAATCCATACTAACTCTTACAAGCTCCAAGGTGTCATGTACACCTACCTCTCACTTGTATGGAAATCCATGGACAAAATGATCCTGTGAATGGATTCACACATATCTGGTAATTTCATGTTTTCATTGATAGATAACCTGGCTATATTTTTAATATATTGAGGCAAGTTGTATCCCTTAACATGAGGTAGCATCCTCACTATGATCCCTTCTGGCACCTGCAAGAAACTGGGCAGATCAGGGACCAGCAGATGCTCTTCCTCAATCCAGCCATATATTATGTGCATCTTACATCAATTGCTTGTCAATAGCCAATCTGGCTCTTGTATTACCAGCAAGAAAATATGCAACCATTCCAATAATCCCCAGCAATTTGTCTTCACCTCCATTAGACTAGGGATTTAAAGTATAAGATACAGGTTTATATATGTGTAACAAGTATGCATGGACCAAGTGCTGTAATAGGTAATTACTAAAAGTGGTCAAATGAATATACATGGGTGTGAGAAGAGGAAGTTGATGATGGGAAAAAAAGTATGATAGCATGAAAGAAGAGCAGAAATTAATAACACATATCATGACATCATTGTGATCAGGTGAACTTTCCCACAGTCATGTGCAATGTGTCAAATGATATGAAGTGAAGTAATGCAAAATTGTCTAAGTCAAAAAGTTTGAAAATATTATATATCATAATGCTACTCTCTCTTTAAGACTTGAATTCTAGACAAGTTGCATGAAAGTTCAATTCAGTGAAGTTTTCATAAGGGGAAAATAAAGATTAGAAGTCTGCAGTGGAATGTTCTCACAGTTCATGTGGTGCAGAAGGATTTTAATGGTGGAAGTCAGCTACTGCATCAGGGGCAGTATTAATAATATCTGAACTTTCCCATGTTCAATTTGTTTCATCATATCCTTTCCAGTGAACCAGATATTGAAGTTTTCTTTTTACAAAGCATGAGCCCACAATGTAGTCTATCCTGAATTGTTTTTTTCCTTCTTCATTGATCTTAATTGCATCTGGTTGTGAGACAGGTTGACCAGATATAGTTTCCTGTTAAGGTTTAATGCAAGAGATGCTAATAGTGGGGTGAATGCAAATGGAAGAAGGAAAATTGAGTTCTATGGCATTTGAAAGTACTCTTTTGATCTGATAAAGGCCAATCCATTTTTGTGTGAGTTTCTTTGCCATATAAGGTAACTTTAATTTATCAGTAGATAACCAGACTTGCTGGCCAATAACATACTTCAAAGCTTCTGACCTTCTTTTGTTAACAGACTACTCCATCCATTTTTTAGATTTGTTGAAAGTCTGCTCAATCACTTTGTGAAAGTAGCCAAATTCTTTTCCAAATTCAGCACCTGGACCTGTCACTTTTCCTTTGAGGCCCATGTGTGGGGCATAGTTACATGTAATAGTGAATGAAATGGAATCAGTGGAGGTGGTGAGAGAGTTGTTGTGGGAGAATTGTGCCATTTTAATCCAATTTGCCCAGTCCTCTTGCTTTTTGGATATGTAAGAGTGGTGATATTATTCTAGTTCTCTATTGATATGCTCTGTTTGTCCATCAATTTGAGGGTGGTAGGCAGTTGAAATCTTTTGGGAAATAGAAAGAATCTTGCAGAGCTTCCATGTGAAATCCAAAATGAACTGAGGTCTGCAATCTGAAACTATTGTAGAGGGTGGTCCATGGATGTACCAAATATTGTCTCTGGATAGAATAGCTAAGTCCAAAGAAGAAACTATGTCATAATAAGGAATAAAGACTACTTCTTTAGAAAAGTAGTCTATGTATGACAACACAAATAGCCATGTAGGTGTTGGATTTAGGTAATCCAGTAATGAAATCAACTGAGAGATCTTCCCACATTCTAGTAGGTGTAGGTAAAAGAATGAGTTTTCCTGCTGGTGCCTTTGAGGTTCATTTTGTTTGGGCATACACTTGGCAGCTATCTATATAAATTTTAATGTCTTCTGTGACTCCTGGCCATGAGAAGTAACAAGTAAGTAAGTTAATGGTATGTTCATGTCCAGAATGTCCACCAATAGGATGATTATGGCACACAGTTAGAAGTTCTATATGTAATGATTCAGAAACAATGATTTTGATTTTGATTTTGTTGATTTTGAAAATATTACAATCAGACACAAAAAAAAAATCATGAATACCATCCACATCCAATTTGAATGATTCTTGCCTTAATAATTCCATAAAAGAAGAAGATAATTGTACATTATTAATAAAAAGGTAAGGAGGTAATATAGTAATGTTCTCATTGTGATCCTTTACCATGTCACCATGATCTGGTCTACATAATAATATATCTGCTCATCCATTGCTTGATTCAGGTTTATAAATAAAGACATAATTGAACTCTTGAAGTAATGCATGCCAATGTGTTCCTGAAAGAGTTTGTGGCTTTTTCCAGTATTTGAGATTCTTATAATCTGTCCAGATCTCAAAATTCTCTCTACCTATAAGGTGTTGCCTCCTATTACAGTTGTAACTATGAAAACCTTTTCATTCTATTCTTTTTCATTATCTTATCTTATTGGATCACATAATAAGGTCACATGTGCTCACCTGACACCTGTTTTATTTATTCTTTGCATAAGTGCTCACAAACACTTGCACTAGAGACACTTTACTTCTTTCTTCTTTCTTTCCCAATTGAATCTGAGATACTTTTTCAATATGGTTATATTATTCCCATGGTAATCTCTGTGCTATGCTTCTCTTCCATTCTGCCACACTGCATGTGCATCTCATGATATTCATTTCTGCTTCTTTTATTCTACATACATATACCTCATATATTTAATTACCATTCATTCTATACCCTACATTGGTAGATCTGATACCAACATGTACACACCTAGTATGAATATATAAACCAGAAGACTAAGGCTGGTGAACCCCAGTCTAGTCTCTTCAGATACTTCAATCCAAGCAGGACTCAGGAGACCTTTGGGCTCATTTCATCTTCTTTACTTTACATTCCATTTGTAGTTGGTGTTACTTGAAGCATTAGTGCTTTTGGTTGTTTCACCTCCACTTTTCTATGTATAGATTATGGCTAGGAGTTCTTTATCATAAATAGGGTAATTCTGCTTGGCAGAGTTGAATGAATGGGAAATGAATGCACATGGTCACCAAAGTTTGTTATCTGATTCAACAGAAAAAACTGCTCTGGTGGCTATATCCAAAGTGTCAGTCTTGACTCTCATCTCCTTGTCCTGATCTGGATAGG
The DNA here is from genome assembly GCA_038089475.1 of Boletus aff. vermiculosoides. NCBI lineage: Eukaryota > Fungi > Basidiomycota > Agaricomycetes > Boletales > Boletaceae > Boletus > Boletus aff. vermiculosoides. Next base: position 14,148 of record JBBPKW010000019.1, on the reverse strand, counting down.
CTAAGGGAGGAGCTGTCTTGAATTTGTTCTTTAGTGTATCAAATGCTTTCTGTTGCTCAGGACTTCAGTGGAAAGGAACATCTTTTTTCATAGGATTGTTCAGGGGTCAGGTGATGTCTGTGAACCCTTCAATAAATCTACAATAATAGTTGCAAAGTCCAAGAAAGCCTTGTAGTCCTTTGAGATATGTGGAAATGGGCCAGTCCATAACTCCTGCCACCTTCTTTTCCTACATCTCAACTCCCTTTTTAGATACTACCATATCTAAAAAGTCCACTTTGTCCTTTAAAAACTGACACTTTTCTGATTTCACATAATGGTCATTCTCCTCCAAGTGGCAAAGAACTTCCTTCACAATCTCCTCATGTTCAGCTTTTGTGCATCTTTTTGTAAATAGCATACAGTCATCAGTGTAGATAACTAATATAGTGTACATGTTGTTAAATATGTCATTTATCATAGTTTGGAAGGTAGGGGGAGAGTTTGTCATGCCAAAATACATTACAATAGGTTTGTAAGCACCAATGAGGGTAACGAATGCCCCTTTCCATTTATTGCCTTCTTTGATTCTCATGTTGTTGTAATCCCAACAGAGATCAAGGCAGGTAAATATATTAGTGCCTTTGAGCCAATCAATGAGTGTGGGTATGAGAGACAATGGATATGTGTTCTTGATAGTGCCTTTATTTAAATATCAATAGTCCATAACAAGATGTTTCTTCCCATTCTTTTTGGATATAAAGAATACAGGTGTAGTTTGCAGGGATTTAGATGGTTGGATGTACCTTTTTTAAGTTCTTTTTCCACAAATGTGCAAATTTCTTCCATTTCTAAATCAGAAAAAGGAATGACATGTCCTTTCTTGGGAACAAAATCTTCCTTAAGATCTATGGCATGATCCCAAGGTTTCCATTTAGGCATGTGTTCAGATTCCTTGTCTGAAAACACATTCAAGAAGTCATGGTAGACTTCTGGCATCTTTTCTTTTAACCCTTCTTTGATAACTTGGATAGAAGGTTTCTTGGAACATAAATGAGGAAGTGGGGGATAAGGTCCATCACCAATAATTCAGCAGTATTCTGTACATCTGGGAAAGGAAATAGTTTTAGCAAACCAATCAATGTCTAGATTATGGTGATATAGTCAATCATAGTCAATAATCAGACAGTGAGAACCAAGTTGAGAGACATAAGCATCTATAATCTCAAAATGGTCATTAATGCCAATGATTAATTTAACCAGGTGGGTAACCTTGCTAATACAGTGGCTCAAAAAAGTGTCCCAATGTTGAGCCATTTTGAAGAGATTGGAAGATTGTAGGAGAGCAAGAATAAATCAAGTAAAGTGCTTGCAAGATGGATGAAGGTAATTGCTCTTGGCATTCAGAAACCACTTTGGTTATGTGATTTGGTTGCCATGGGAGTGAGATACAAGCATCTTAAAATCACATGTCATAGGAACACTTATTTGATCCTGTATTTGACAACCATTATGTTATATATAACATAGGTATTTGACAGCTATTGATGGTTGCTATGTTACCAGGCTGTGTAATTAGGTAAGTGACATAACTCCAAGCAATATATATACCCTGTGGTCCACCTCAATTGACCTCACCACACCATGAAGTCCACTTCTACCTCTATTAGAGCCAATATCCTTGCTTCTTCTGAATCTGGTCTCTCTGCTAGGCAGATTGCATCCAAGACTGGTCTAGGGAAGTCTACTGTGGCCAGAGTCATCAGGGAGATCCTCCCAGAAAAGGAGAATATCAAGTTAGAATGTCCTTCCAAGCTTTCTTCTCTTGACAAGAGAAGAATTGTCTCTAGTATTATCACTGGAAAGGCTGACAATGCTGTTCAAGCCACCCATCTCATCAACTCTGCTGTCTTCTCTTCTATCTCCACTCAAACTGTTTGCAATGTTCTCAAGGCTACATCTCTAAAGGCTGTGGTCAAGAAGAAGAAGCCTCTTTTGTCTACCAAGCATAGAAAAAGAAGACTGGACTTTGCTCTCAAGTATAAGAATTGGACTGTGGAGGACTGGACCAGAGTTATTTGGTCAGATGAGACAAAAATCAACAGGATTGGATCAGATGGAAGGATGTATGTGTGGAAAAAGAGAGATGAGCCTTTACAGAATAAGGAGATTCAGGAAACAGTGAAGTTTGGAGGAGGTTTCTTGATGGTTTGGGGGTGCATGGGCTGGAATGGAGTGGGGATACTTGCAGAGGTGGAGGGGAGGATGGATGCTGAGCAGTATGTGTTCATTCTAGAGGACAATCTGCTTTCCAGCATGGAGAATTCTGGGATTCCTAAGGAAAGCACTATCTTTCAGCAGGATAATGACCCTAAACACACCTCCAAAAGGGCTCAAAACTGGTTCAAATCTCAAGGGATTAGGCTCCTGGACTAGCCAGCACAGTCACCAGGCCTCAACCCCATTGAGCACCTTTGGCAACATCTCAAGAAAAAACTCAATAGCTATGAAAGACCAGCAAAAGGAGTTTGAGAGCTCTGGAAGAGAATTGAGGAAGAGTGGGGGAAGATAGAGGTTGAGGAGTGTCAGAAACTCATTGAGAGTATGCCTAGAAGACTTGAGGCAGTGATACAAGCAAAGGGAGGGCATACAAAGTACTAAAATGCATAATGTAATTTGGGGTCAAATAAGTGTTCCAATGACATGCTATTTTGAAATGCTTGTATCTCACTCCCATGATAACCAAATCACATGACCAAAGTGGTTTCTGAATGCCAAGAGCAATTACTTTTATCCATTCTGCAAGCACTTTACCTGATTTATTCTTGCTCTCCTACAATCTTCCAATCTCTTCAAAATGGCTCAACATTGGAACCCATTTTGAGCCACTGTAGCTTTGTTAAAGCCATCTGCATTGATAACTGCAATAGGGTTTGCAATTTTGTAAGTCTTGATACTGTGTCATCATACATAAGATTCATCAATAAAGATATGAGATGTCCCCAAATCCAACAGTGCCTGAACAGAGAATTTATGCCATTGGTCACCATGTTTTTGCATCAACATGGTTTTGGCAGAGAATTCACCACCAAAATGCAATGTAGAAGATCTTTGAGCAATAATAGAAGAGTGTTTGTTGAGGGATTTATAGATAGGAGACTTTTTGACTTGCCAAACAAGGGAATCAACCATGCCACATTTTAATTCCAGCATCACACTTCAAGGAGTCATCTTTTTGGAATGCATATTTTTATTGGCAAGAAGAATCAAGGAAATAGTACAAACAGAAAAATCATCCTTCATACAATCTACTATACTGTTCTCACTGGGTGTGTCTGAAGTAGTAGTATGAATGCTGGCACTAAGCACAGTGGAAGAGAAAGATACACTGTCTATTTGTTTGCAAAGATCCTCATCATCTATGAATGTTGTTCTTTTAAAGTCTCAGTGGCACAGTGTTTAGCTTCTACCTTGAACTTGTCTCAGTAGTAAGCCTCCACTTTGGGAGATAAATGAATGTGCAGCTTGCATATTGATAGAAGGTGGGGAAAATTGAGAGGGAGGAGAAGGTAGGGTTGGGAGAGGGTGTAATGGAATGTATTGTTCAGCTGTGTAGACCAGCTTGGATGAATACTTATAGGAACTAGTATCCCAGTTCCAAATGGCTTGTTGCTAAACCTGAGGTCAGTGTCTTCTGTTGGGGTTCTTGGGGTAATCTGGCCAAGTGTGACCTGCCTGAAAACACCCATAACAGGTGCAAGTTTCCTTTTGTGGAGTCACTTGCTGTCCTCCAATCTTCATGAGCACTTCTCTGCCTGATTGAATGCCAATAGGTGTAAATTGATGTTGTTGCCCCAGAGATGAGCAAGATAGTGACAGGTATTGGCCCCATTGCAGCTGTGGATAATAATAATTTTGGCCTTGCAGCCTTGGAGGTTGTCTGGAAAAAGATGAAGGTCCTGCTCTTGGTGAACCACATTCTATCACCATTTGCTCAAAAGCTCAACCTAGATTTCTATATCTGGACACAAGCTCATCCAGAGTGAAGGTTAATGCAGGAGTGTTAAGCTTCTGCCTTTCATAAATTTTGAAGTCTACTGCCTTTTTCAGTAGCTTCTTGGCAAATTCGTCATTTATGTTGGCTCCCTTCTCAAGACCTCAAACCTTTGTAGAAAGAGAGATTAATCAGGTGACTGTTTTGTTTGAGAGCCTCCAGCTTCTTCAGAGACTTGTGAGCAAGGACATCAATCTGGAAATAATCTTTGATCTCCTATTGTAATTGTGACCAAGTTGGCCACATCTTTTCTCCAAGCAGAGCACCAGTGGGAGCACCAGTGGTGTTATACTCTTTGTCTTCTTCAGAATCTAGATATTTTTCCAAAGTGATCTGGGCAAATCCTTCTGCCTTCTTCTCAAAGCCTGAGAGCACAGCAATTGCTCTCAGCTTATCAGATTTCCATTGTTGGGCTACAACTCAAAGGCAAAGTCACATCCACCATAATCTAAATCTTGACCCATCACTGTCCCACTTTTCTGGGTTGGTGATTCTCTTTGCAACTGATGACCTTTTAGATTCTATGTTAAGGTCTCAAATCTGTGAGACCAAGTCATCAATATCCAAATCATGCAACATCTTTATTTCTTCTTCAGCAGATAAAAAGCTAAAAAATAAAAATGAGATCTTTACTGTGCAGTATCTTCCAACCACACTCTGGGGACTTGGCAAATAAAACTACATAAAAAGTACTTCTTTAATTGGAGATAATATCTTCTTCTCCAATGACTCTGGTAACAAGTTCTCTTGTGACCACAGCAACCAGGAATGAAACTACACATAAGCCTCTGAGATCCACAGAAAGCCCAGGGTAACTAAATGTCACAAACTATGAACTAATGCTCTACTTCTTAGATCACTTCAAGGACTATCTGTGTTTAGTATTGTATAACCTCAGTCTAAGGCTGCATGATGGCAGTTGTTCCCTAGTTGGTCTTAGCAAATGAGGCACAACCCTCACACTGGTATCACTTCAAGGAAGGGTCTGAGAAGTTTCTATATTAACAAGACAAATGCTTGGGCATCAAGACCCATGTCCTAAAGGTGCAAACATAACAAAATTGAAAACATAGAAAAGCTCCCATGGGCACTCCTTAACCCTAGAGTCCAGGTAGTGTATGACAGTCTAATCCAAGTGTAATGGCAGCCAAATGACAATCACTAACCAGATGACTATCTCATAGCATATACCAAAGCTGGCAAGGGAAAAGGGTCTTAGTCCTTAGTCAAAGTGCAAGCCTGAACTGTAGATGCCAGGAAAACACAATGACAAGTGGATTAGACTGGGGATCTAAAGTATGGAGTACAAGTCAGACCAAGTGCTGTAATAGGTAATTACTAAAGGTGGTCAAATGAAAGTACACAGGTGTGAGAAGAAGAAGTTGATAATGGGAAAAAGAAGTATGATAGTGTGAGAAAAAAGTGGAAATTAATAACATGTGTCATGACATCATTGTGATCAGGTGACCTTTCCCACAGTCACATGCAATGTGTCAAATGATATGAAGTGAAGTGATGGAAAATTGTCTAAGTTGAAAAGTTTGAAAATATTACATATCATAACAATTAGGATCTGCTTAGCAAGTCTCAATACTGCCAATATCCCCAAATAATTATGATTGCAAACAGTTAGTCATATTCAGATCTCAACATCAATAGAATTTCTCTGTGCTTTGTCATTCCCCACTGGTGGAGAAAAAGTACCAGGATAGAATAAGGTGTAGAGTAATTCTGAACAGTGCTAATGTGGGACTCTAAGATCACAAATCACAGACTCATTCCTTTGCCACATCACCCCAAATATATTTCCTCTTATTTACTGTTGACATCACCAGCATCATATCAGTGTCTTTGTCCACCCAACATTGAGGACTCTACCAGGATCAGTTTCTCAAAAGTCGAGACCATTGTGGTCATTTACACAAAATTGAAGATATTTGCTGCTGCTTCACCTGCCATGTGGTAATCCATATTTGACATTAAGTGTGAGGAAGAGTTCCTTTATCACAGCAAAGACATCAACCAGATCACCAAGGCATGCAATGTACAAAAACAAAAACATACAATGCCTACAAAATATGCCCATTTGAATCAAAATCATGTATTATATTTGTGCCAGTCCTGATCATGACCAAGTCTGCTGGTTGCAAATGTCACATGTCAGATATCAACAGTGAGACATTCTATTTTTGCACTGCTATGCAGTACTCAGCTAATGTTCACAATTCAGTGTCAATGACAAAGTTTGCATTTTCATGAACCTTGCATTTGCAGCTGCTCCTTCAATGATTCATCAGTGGTTTCACTCACCATGAGTATGGATATCACAAAAGCAGGAAATAGTTATCTGGTGCTCTTTCCAAGGTGAAATAATTTTTTTGTACCAAGAGCCCAAACTAGCAATCCCAGCCAAAGTTCAGCTTTTGATGGCCAACATATGTCTGCTAGCATATCTCATGTCTTACACCCCCCATGAGGACCAATTTTTAGGTGATTTACCCCAGGTGAGGAAAGCAATACTTTATCTTTGTTATTCAGTTCTGAGGAGCAAATTACCTGCTTCTAGATGGTCTTTCCTGTTAGGACAGTTGGAACTGCATGTTACAGTTGTAACTATGTTCATCATCTTCACATATTCTTTTTCGCTATCTTATCTTATCGGATCATGTGATTAGGTCATGTGTGCTGCATCAGATACCAGCTTTATTTTATCTTTGCACAAAGGCTCAAGGACCTTTACTTAGAACCAATTCTCTTTTCCCTGATTAGATCTGAGATCTAATCCTGATATGGATATATGATTCTCATGGTAATCACCGCTCATGCTTCTCTTCCATTCTGCCACACTGTGTGTGCACCTCATGATATTAATTACCACTCCTTCCATTTTACACGCACATACCTCATGTACTTAATCTCCGTTTCCCCTATGCCCTACATCGGTAGATCCTACCATAACATGTACACACATAGTATGAATATATAAACCGGATGGGCTATGGCTGGAAACTCCAGTCTAGTCTCTTCGGGTATTCCATCCAAGCAGGACTCAGGAGACCTTAGGGCTCACTTCGCATTTCTTCACTTCGCTCTTCCATTTTCTTAGTTTAGATGTTACTTGAAGCATTAGTTGCTTGGTTCATTTCACTAGACTAGACTCTACTTTCACGCTTCACCTTTCACCCTTCGTCGCACGTCCTAGCAAGTTCGTGGACTCCAGCTTACTCCTCTAAACGGACAAGCTTACTAGAGGCTCAGTGCCTATCGACTTCCACAGGTCGCTGCATTCTTTCCCAACCCCACAGGATAGTAGGAGGGCGGAGTCACTTGACCACCCCTACATAGCTAGCGTAGGACCCAGCGGGCCCCTACCAGTAGACCCTAGGTGGGAACCAGTAGAACAGCAGAGAGTAGCCGTTGACACAGAGTCACGGGACTTAGCGCGTGGAGAGTCACCCACAGAAGACTTCCTCAACAGGCTCAATCAGACCCCGGAACCAGAGTGGTTCTGCCAGGTCAGGAGCATATCCGGAGAACCTCTCTACCCTGCCCCATACTCGCATGTGATCACCCGGGCTCTGACCCTGGGATACGACGAGAACAGAAACTCAAACTGCCTCACCCAAGAGTCCGATTTCAGGACCCCCTCCCCACCGCCGCAGGAGAGAGAGATAGATCCAAACGACTACTTCGGTACTCCAGAAGGACCAGAATTACAGCTAGTACCCCTCCACCAACTATATGACACCCCCCCGCTCAGAACACCCACTCCGGAAGTCAGAGAGACGTTCCGCCGTTTGTACACAGGAGGCTTAATCCTGGTCCTAGAAAGGATACCAAAGAAAGAGAGAGAGGAAACGCTGGAACTAGCACTGGCAAAGAGACAAAAAAGGAGATATTCGAAGGAAATCAGAAGAGAGATCGCAGGAAATCTTTCATCCTCGAATCCGCACTTTTCTACAAAGGAGCTAAGACCACACTGCCTTCTGAGAAAGCCAAGTCGCTACCAGTAGAAGAATACTAGATAGCACTATAAAATGTCAACTTCCCTTCCCCGTTCGTTGGCTGCAGCCTTGACTACAGCAACAGGAACCGATGGAGCTTGGGGAGAACTAGCAGCAGAACTGAGGCTCTACATGGAGAGTCAAGAAAACCGTATACAGGTACTTGCGGACTTAAACAGTAATCTGCAAGAAGATCTGGATCAAGCGAAGGCCCAGATCAACGCTATACCAACATCCTCACAGACAACACAAGGTCCCGGACAAAGCGACCCAAAACTGTCCAAGATATTCAAGGACCCCAGAGACTATGACGGATCCAGGGGAAAGAAATTTGAGGAATGGTGGATGAAAATCTTAGTCTGGAGAGACATAAACAAAGATGCTCTCTACAGACAGATGGCAATCCAAGCCATTCTCTCGAGAATGACAGGAGGTGAGGCAGGAGCCTTCGCCAGAGCCCAACTCAACAAGATGGTTAAGACAGGTGCAAACTACCATTCATGGGAGCAATTTAAGACTCTCATGGAAAGTCACTTCCGATCCTCTACAGAAAAGGATTGGAACAGGAAAATGCTTACGGCCCTTAAGCAAGGCTCAATGATCATGGATACGTACTTGATGAAGTTCAAGACATATCAAGCAATGGCAGACTATGATGAGGACAGGCTCATCGAGCTGCTAGAACAGAACGCTGACAGGGAAATAGTCCAAACCCTGCTCATGCAAGAAGAACGATATGACAATTTGTCCAAATTCGTTGAAGCTCCGAAGAAGCTCGGAGCTAGAAAGGAAATGTTAAAGTTCATGACATGAGGGATGGCGTCTAGAACGCCAAGAGATCTCAACGCCATGGATGTTGACGCCACCCAGAGTGGAAAAGGAGTCAGTAACGGCAAAGGAAAGGGCAAAGCCCCACAAGGAAAGAGTGACAGAAAATGTCACAACTGCGGGAAACCGGGCCACTTCACAAGCGAGTGCCGCACTCCCAAGGTACAATGCACCACATGCAAGTTCTATGGAGGAGGACACTCCAAGAACTGCACAAAAGGAAACAACAGCGGCCACCAGGTGTGGTCAGCCGAAACAAGTCAAGCCCCAGCGGCAACCCAGTGGGAAGCAGATTCCCCACAAACACAAGAGGCGAAAGCCAAAGGAAAGGGCCGAGACTGGTCCAAAAACATTGCGAACATGACTCTCAACGAAGCGAGAGCATGGTTCAAAGATTACGAGACCTTTGCCTCGAAGGCAAAAAATTATGTTCTCCGAAGTGTGCATCTGAGCGCACAGCCAAGGAGCAGAACTTTAAGAAAAATTCTTTTTCTCCATTAGCTGTAGAAGACTCCACAGACTATTACAATACATTTGTACCCAATTCTTCTTCTTCTTGTGGGCACCCGCTAGACGGTGACAGGAGCAAACCTGTGAAAAATCCCATTTTACCTACTTCCTCCCCTTTATTCTCTAACAGCTCAGAATTTCCAGATGACATCTTCATGAGAAGCATCAAACTAGATTGCGAGATCGTGATGAAGATCCGAGTAGCGCCTCATCCATCAAAGCGCAAAGATTTCATTTCCACAGATGCCCTGCTGGACTCAGGAGCAAATGTGATATTCATTGACAAGACATGGGTGGAATCTAACGATATCCCCCTAACACCACTAAAACGCCCAATCCCCGTTTACAACGTGGACAGCACAAAAAACTCAGCAGGCTCAATTACGCACAGCACAAACCTTGTCTTAGAGTTCAACGGACACTGCGAGCAAGTCTCGGCGGAGGTTACAGATCTCGGCAAGAACATGTTCATTCTCGGATATAGTTGGTTAAAGCACCACAATCCAGAGATAGATTGGACACGAGGAATGGTCAAGATGATGCGTTGCCCGGCCACATGCAGATCACTACAGGAAAAGCCTGACTAGATACAAAAAATAGAAAAAGAAGAAACCAACATCCAATACGAAATTTACGAAACTATACAACGGCTAGAAGCGAAAGTCGCTGACGCCCCAAAAACAGAAGAAAAACCCAAAACCCCAGAAGAAATGGTACCGCATACCTATCACGAATATCTAGATGTCTTCTCAAAGAAACAATCAGAGCGTATGCCAAAGAGGAAACCATGGGATCATGCGATAGAGATGAAAGAAGGATACGTCCCAAAGAAGGGCCACATCATTCCGTTATCACCTCAGGAGCAAGAAGAGGTCACAGCATTCATTGAAGACCAGCTCGCTAAGGGATACATTAGACCTTCTAAATCACCACAGACATCCCCCATGTTTTTCATTCCAAAGAAAGATGGCAAGAAGAGAATGGTATAGGACTACCGCTATCTTAATGAATACATGATCAAAAACAACTACCCACTTCCTCTTATTGCACAGCTCGTAGACAAGCTCAAAGGAGCTAGATTATTTACCAAGATGGACTTACAATGGGGATACAACAACATTCGGATCAAAGAAGGCGATGAATGAAAAGCTGCATTCACGTGCTTCAAAGGGTCGTTCGAACCCCTCGTTATGTATTTCGGATTATGCAACTCCCCCACGACCTTCCAAGCGATGGTCAACGACATATTTGCAGATATGAATGGCGTAGTCGTCGTCTACATTGACGATATTCTTATCTTTACAAAAACTGACGACCAGAAAGAACACGACAAGATCGTGCTGGAAGTCTTATGAAGATTACGAGAAAATGATTTATTCGTCAAGCCTGAGAAATGCACTTTCTTGGTCACGGAGGTAGATTTCCTCGGGATGATTGTGGGCAAAGACGGTATCACTATGGACACTTCGAAAGTGTCTGCTATTAGGGAATGACCTGAACCAAAGATGGTTAAAGGAGTTCGAAGCTTCTTAGGTCTCGCCAACTTCTATCGGAGATTCATTAAAGATTACGCCACAGTGGCTAGACCACTCCACGATCTCACGAAGAAGGATGAACCTTTCCAGTGGCTAGAAGCCCAACAGAAAGCTTTCGACATGCTCAAAGGAGCATTTATTACTGCACCGGTTCTCGCTTACCCAAACGAAACATGCCCGTATCGCCTAGAGTGTGATGCATCAAACTTTGCTACAGGAGCAGTGCTCTCAATTATAAAAGATGGCGTTTGGCACCCAGTTGCCTACTCTTCACACACCATGACACCAACAGAACGTAATTATCCCATTGCCAATAAGGAGATGCTTTCGGTCATTCAAGCACTAGAGCAATGGCGCCACCATCTAGAAGGAACTCGGCTACCATTTGAAATATGGAACGATTACGCCAACCTCCAATGGTTTATGACACGACAAGATCTCAATCGACGCCAAGCGCGCTGGGCAATGTACCTTTCCAGGTTCAATATGACATGGCACTACAAGCCAGGGTCTACGATGGGCAAAGCAGATGCACTATCGAGATGAGAAGAACACATGGAAGGTATAGAGGATGATAACAAAGGAGTAACAGTTATTTCTCCGGACAAGATCAGATCCAGCATCTTGATCACGGATGATGGGTCCATCTTACAACAAAAAATATTTAACGCCATGTGCCTGCTCAGTGAAGCGGATGTACAGAGGCTTGCCAAGAAGGGTATTGCCGAGGAAAGAGACGGATGTCTCTACGACAACTTAGGGCGCATCTACGTGCCAGACTCGAACATTCTCAGGATGGACATCCTTGAGAAACATCATGACACACTGCTAGCCGGTCACCCGGGTTATGAGAAGACCCTAGAACTTCTCCAGAGACATTATTATTGGCCAGGAATGGCTACATTCACGAAGGATTATGTATCGCACTGCGAGACATGCACACGTTTCAAAGGATCGAATCAGGCCCCAGCAGGCTTTCTCCAACCCCTTCCTATTCTGAATACCCCGTGGGAACACATCACAGCCGACTTCATCACCGGACTCCCAAACTCCCACAGATATAACGCTATTCTAACGGTAGTAGACCGTTTATCTAAAGAAGTGGAATTGATTCCCACAAACGACACATGCTCGGCTCTGGATACAGCCAAACTCTTTATGAATAACGTCTGGAAGCATCATGGACTTCCACATTCTATTACATCAGATCGTGGGCCACAGTTTGCCTCGCAAGTTATGAAACACCTTAACGATTCCCTTGGTATTGATACCAAGCTTTCCACTTCTTTCCATCCACAGACGGATGGACAATCAGAGATTGTAAACAAGGAAGTTGGAAAATTCCTACGCATCTTCTGCTTTGACAAGCAGACATTATGGAGCGATTGGCTTGCCATTGCACAATTTTCTATAAACTCGAAAAGGCATATGGCGACAAAGAAGTCACCATTTGACGTAACTCAGTCTTATGAACCTCGCATGGGGATAGAACCCATTGCATCAGATAATGTCCCCATGGCACAGCAGTTTGCCAAGGACATGAAGGTTACTATAGACGAGGCCAAGAAAAACATGCTGCAAGCTCAGCAAAACATGAAACATTATGCAGACCAGAAACGCTCGGACACTCCCACATATGCTGTCAGCCAACTAGTTTGGTTATCAACCGACAATCCCCGACTTACCCGCGCTTCTAAGAAGCTCTCTGAACAATGGCTAGGCCCATTCAAAATTATGTCACTCAAAGGAGGGAATGCCATAGAACTGCATCTCCCAAAATCTATGCAGATTCACCCAGTCGTGAACGTCTCACGGATTAAGCCGTACAAGGACCGCATGGAGGGACAACCCTCGCATTGGCCGGGACCAGTCAACATCTCAGAAGACCACAACAACAAATGGGAAATCGATTACTTATGTGATTCCCGCCTCAAAGGAGGCAAATTAGAATATCTAGTCCACTGGAGGGGCTACTCAGAAACAGATCGGACTTGGGAACCGAAGACCAATCTTGTCAATGTCAAAGAAGTGTTGAAAGACTTCCACAATTCCCACCCGTCAGTGCCAAGAGCATTGTCAATCCCACCCGATCAATTTATGCTTCTCTTTGGAAAGCGACCGGAGCCATTGACTGAGCTCACAAAAAAGAACACACCCTATAATCGTCTAGAAGCCGATTCATAGAGAGGGGATAGTGTTACGGTTGTAACTATGTTCATCATCTTCACATATTCTTTTTCGCTATCTTATCTTATCGGATCACGTGATTAGGTCATGTGTGCTGCATCAGACACCAGCTTTATTTTATCTTCGCACAAAGGCTCAAGAACCTTTACTTAGAACCAATTCTCTTTTCCCCGATTAGATCTGAGATCTAATCCCGATATGGATATATGATTCTCACGGTAATTACTGCTCATGCTTCTCTTCCATTCTGCCACACTGCGTGTGCACCTCATGATATTAATTACCGCTCCTTCCATTTTACATGCACATACCTCATGTACTTAATCTCCGTTTCCCCTATGCCCTACATCGGTAGATCCTACCACAACATGTACACACATAGTATGAATATATAAACCGGATGGGCTACAGCTGGAAACTCCAGTCTAGTCTCTTCGGATATTCCATCCAAGCAGGACTCAGGAGACCTTAGGGCTCACTTCGCATTTCTTCACTTCGCTCTTCCATTTTCTTAGTTTAGGTGTTACTTGAAGCATTAGTTGCTTGGTTCATTTCACTGCACAGCTGGAGTCCTCAGTAAAAAGCTAAGAAAAGCAGTCACTATGGTGCTCCAGGAATAAAGCTAATAGCAAAACAAAAGCAAATAATATGCCACAATGTGGCTGGAATACTAAATATGGTAGGATATTCACAAGGTGTGCAATTCACCCATCTAACACTCCCTTCTGATTGTATACCTCAGCAGAATACCCCAAGTCCAAGTATGGCAGAAATTGCCGTATTTTTGTGCAAGGCAGTGCATTGGTGAGCAGATCAGCAGGCATGCTTGCAGTGGGCACAAAGTGTTAAAACAGCTGGAATCTCACAGCTGGAGTCTGCTGTTAGCAACTGAATTGCAAGTAATGTAAAATGTAACATATCTGGAGTCCACTGTCAGAAATTGGAGGAAGCAGAGATAGTGGACTTCAACTACTGTAGAAGCGAACAACAAATAAACAACAACAACAACAACAACAACAACAACAACAACAACAACAACAATGCACCACAA
>JBBPKW010000018.1:16264-40294 GCA_038089475.1 Boletus aff. vermiculosoides | reverse complement strand
TCGCTGTGTGCGACGATGGAAAGGGTGTGTGATTTACATAAAGGGTGGACCCTGCCAACCGTTTCACACGCAAACTCTGAACCGACCTCATCGCTGGCGCTGACTTTGACAACTTCGTTCGTTTCTTGAGACCACCAACCACCGACACTCGTTTGACATGGCCCATCCGCCTGGCCATCCTTACTCGCATCCACAACCTATCCGTCAGGACTACGACAACGACTCCGAGACCGCCTCGCCCTACGCGAGCACCACCAGACTCGCTGGCAACCAGAATTACTACGACCACAACCCATACAACGGTCCGTCTTTTCCTCTCTTCTCTCGCTCAACTCATCCCCACCCAGCAACCGACTTGCCCTCAGATGCCGGCTATGGCACCCGCTCGTATGCCCCCTCCATCAGCTCACAAGTCAGCCAGCCCTATGGTTCCCCCTTTGGCGACCCCGGTCAAGGCGCATACCCCTACCCCGCCTGGGCTCCCGACAAGCAAATCCCAATCTCCACGGAAGAAATAGAGGACATCTTTCTCGACCTCACCCAAAAGTTTGGTTTCCAGCGCGACTCTATGCGCAACATGGTCCGTTTCCCCTTACATCTCATTTCCACACCTCACCTCTTCCCCAGTTTGATTTTCTCATGCAACAGCTCGACTCGAGAGCTTCTCGCATGAGTCCAAACCAAGCTCTCCTCACCCTCCATGCAGACTACATCGGTGGTCAACATGCAAACTATCGCAAATGGTATTTCGCCGCTCAGCTCAATCTCGATGATGCTGTCGGCCAGTCCCAGAACCCCGGCCTCCAACGTCTCAGAAGCGTCAAAGGCGGCGCTGTCAAAACAGCAGGTTCAAAGCACCTCGACAGCGCCCTCAACCGTTGGCGCAACGCCATGAACAACATGAGCCAGTATGACCGTCTTCGCCAAATAGCTCTCTATCTTCTCTGTTGGGGTGAAGCCGGAAACGTCCGCTTCGTCCCAGAGTGCCTTTGCTTCATTTTCAAGTGTGCCGACGATTACTACCGCAGTCCAGAGTGTCAGAATAGTGTGGAGCCCGTACAAGAGGGCCTCTACCTCGAGACAATCATCAAGCCCCTCTACAAGTTTATGCGCGATCAGGGCTATGAGGTCGTCGATGGCAAATTTGTCCGTAGAGAAAGGGATCACGACCAGATCATCGGTTACGACGATATCAACCAGCTCTTTTGGTATCCAGAGGGTCTCGCTCGTATTGTACTCGATAACAACGTGCGTCAACTCGTTCTTCTCTTCTCCACAATCTCACTCGCATCTAGTCTCGCTTGGTTGACATATCTCCTACCAAGCGGTACTTGAGCCTCCGACGTGTAGACTGGAACAGAGTCTTCTTCAAGACTTATTTCGAGAAGCGCTCCACCGCACATCTCCTCGTCAATTTCAACCGTATCTGGATCCTCCATGTATCATTCTACTGGTTCTACACGGCCTTTAACTCTCCCAAGGTCTACGCACCCCCTAACAAGCAGTTCCCATCTCCTGCTATGACTTGGTCCGCCACGGCCTTGGGTGGTGCCGTTGCCACCCTCATCATGATTTCCGCCACTCTCGCCGAGTTCATGTACATCCCCACCACCTGGAATAATGCCTCCCATCTCACGACGCGCTTGATCTTCCTTCTTGTTATCCTCGCGTTGACAGGTGGTCCAACGGTCTACATTGCCATTGTCGAGAACCAGCCGAATCCTACCAACTCTCAGATACCGCTCATAGTAGCCATTGTGCAGTTCTTCATTTCTGTGGTTGCTGCCATCGCGTTTGGTTTATTCCCCTCCGGCCGAATGTTTGGTGACCGTGTTGCAGGCAAATCGCGCAAGTACATGGCTTCGCAGACGTTCACTGCGTCATATCCCGAACTTCCTCGTTCCGCCCGCACCGCCAGCATCTTACTTTGGCTCCTCGTCTTTGGCTGTAAATTCACTGAGTCCTATTTCTTTCTTACAAGTTCCTTCAGTTCCCCCATCGCTGTCATGGCGCAGACAACCGTGCAAGGCTGCAGCGATAAGTACTTTGGGTCGGCACTGTGCTCTCACCAGGTCGCTTTTACACTGGCGATCATGTATATCATGGACCTCATCTTGTTCTTTCTCGACACCTATCTCTGGTACATCATCTGGCTCGTCGTCTTCTCTGTCGGTCGGTCTTTCTCAATTGGGCTTTCTATTTGGACACCGTGGAAGGATGTCTACACTCGCATGCCCAAACGGATCTACGCCAAGTTGCTCGCTACTGCGGAGATGGAGGTCAAGTATAAACCCAAAGTGCTCGTCTCACAAATCTGGAATGCAATCATCATCTCCATGTATCGCGAGCATCTCTTGTCGATCGACCACGTCCAGCGACTTCTCTACCACCAAGTCGACGGTCCAGACGGTCGTCGGACACTGCGCGCCCCACCGTTCTTTACCAATCAAAATAGCTCGAGCTATAAGGGTACCTACTTCCCGGCTGACGGCGAAGCGGAGCGACGTATTTCGTTCCTTGCTTCGTCCCTCACCACTGCGCTTCCGGAGCCTCTCCCCGTCGATGCTATGCCCACATTTACTGTCCTCGTCCCTCACTACTCTGAAAAAATCCTGTTGAGTCTCCGGGAAATTATCCGTGAAGAGGATCAGAGTACCCGTGTCACACTGCTCGAGTACTTGAAGCAGTTGCATCCTATTGAATGGGACAACTTTGTCAAGGACACAAAGATCCTCGCCGAGGAATCAGAACATCCGGATGGCACGCCGACCATGAATGAAAAGACCAAAGTGGACGATCTACCTTTCTACTGTATCGGATTCAAGACGTCTTCCCCGGAGTACACCCTCCGTACCCGTATCTGGGCCTCACTCCGCGCTCAGACGCTCTACCGTACCGTCTCCGGCATGATGAACTACTCCAAGGCTATCAAGCTTCTCTACCGCGTGGAAAACCCTGACATTGTATCCATGTTTGGAGGGAACACGGACAAACTCGAACGGGAGTTGGAGAGAATGTCGCGACGCAAATTCAAGTTCGCCATCTCGATGCAGCGGTATTCCAAGTTCAACAAGGAAGAGCAGGAAAACGCCGAGTTTTTGTTACGTGCATACCCTGATTTGCAGATCGCCTTCCTTGACGAGGAGGCCGGGCCCAAGGGCGGCGATCCCCGTTTATTCTCGGTCTTGATCGATGGTCATTCTGAGTTCGATGAGAAAACTGGCAAGCGCAAACCAAAGTTTCGTGTCGAGTTGCCTGGGAACCCAATTCTTGGTGATGGAAAATCCGACAACCAAAACCACGCAATCATCTTTTATCGTGGGGAGTATCTCCAGCTCATCGACGCCAACCAAGACAACTACCTGGAGGAATGCCTGAAGATCCGTAACATTCTTGGAGAATTCGAGGAATACTCGGTTTCTGGCCAAAGCCCGTATGCACAATGGGGGCACAAGGAGTTCAAGAAAGCCCCCGTTGCTATCATCGGTACACGGGAGTATATCTTCTCAGAGAACATTGGTGTTTTGGGAGATGTCGCGGCAGGGAAAGAACAGACGTTCGGTACCATGACCGCTCGTGCTCTGGCATGGATCGGAGGTAAACTTCACTATGGCCACCCCGACTTCCTGAACGCAATCTTTATGACAACACGGGGTGGCGTCTCAAAGGCGCAAAAGGGGCTTCACCTCAACGAAGATATTTTCGCCGGTATGAATGCCTTTGGACGCGGCGGACGGATCAAGCATTCGGAGTACTACCAGTGCGGCAAGGGTCGTGATCTTGGATTTGGAACCATCCTTAATTTCCAGACGAAGATCGGTACAGGTATGGGTGAGCAGATGCTCAGCCGGGAGTACTACTACCTTGGCACACAACTCCCCATCGATCGGTTCCTCACCTTCTACTACGGTCATCCTGGTTTCCATGTCAACAATATCTTGGTCATCTATTCCATCCAGGTGTTCATGGTTACACGTGAGTTATATGATTTATCGTCGGTCCTCTTTATTCACGCTTCGTAGTATTGTACATTGGAACTCTGAACAAGCAGTTGGCGATCTGTCAGGTAGACTCACAAGGCAACGTGCTGGGCGGTCAACAAGGAACAGGATGTTATAACCTTATCCCTGTCTTTGACTGGATCAAGCGGTGCATTGTCTCCATTTTCTTGGTATTCTTCATCGCTTTCTTGCCGCTATTCCTCCAAGGTATGTACAACTGATGTCCGTGCTTTTGTGACCATGCCCAACCCCTTCACAGAGCTTGTAGAGCGTGGAACCGGAAAAGCCTTGCTGCGTCTCGGAAAACACTTCCTATCGCTTTCCCCAATATTCGAAGTGTTTTCCACCCAGATATACTCCCAGGCCATCCTCAGTAACTTGACATTTGGTGGTGCGCGATACATTGCCACAGGTCGTGGGTTCGCGACGACTCGCATTTCGTTCAGTATTCTGTACTCACGCTTTGCGGGGCCGAGCATCTACATGGGAATGAGGAATCTTATCTTGCTCCTCTACGCCTCGCTTGCCATCTGGATACCGCACCTAATCTATTTCTGGTTCTCGGTCCTCTCCCTCTGCATCGCACCATTCCTCTTCAACCCTCACCAATTTTCTTTTGCCGACTTCATCATCGATTATCGTGAATTTTTGCGATGGATGTCACGTGGAAACTCAAGAACGAAGGCAAGCAGCTGGTATGGATACTGTCGACTCTCCAGGACGATGATTACTGGCTATAAAAAGAAGAAACTTGGTCATCCATCAGAGAAGCTATCTGGGGATGTCCCACGTGCAACATGGCGAGCCGTCGTCTTTTCTGAAGTCATCTGGCCAATCTGCATGGCGGCCCTCTTCATCATTGCTTACATGTTCGTCAAGTCCTTCCCCAGCGCCACCGGACAACCCAATCCTAGCCCTCTTATCCGCATTGCAGTGGTTGCGATTGGCCCTGTGGTTTGGAATGCCGCTGTACTGCTGGCACTCTTCTTTGTATCACTGCTCTTGGGGCCCATGTTCGAGAAATGGACCAAATTTGCTTCCGTAATGGCTGCGCTCGCGCACTTCCTCGCGCTTATCGGTATTGTTGCGTTCTTTGAGTTCTTCGTATGTAATCCACCGTCCTGCTTTTACCATGTCTCAACCTTGGTTTCAGTGGTTCCTCGAACTTTGGGATGCATCGCATGCAGTCCTTGGCGTCATTGCGGTCGTCGCCATCCAGCGTGCAATCCAGAAGATCCTTATTGCCGTTTTCCTCTCCCGTGAGTTCAAACACGACGAAACGAACCGCGCGTGGTGGTCGGGTAAATGGTATGGTCGCGGACTGGGTAATTCTGCCATATCACAACCTGCTCGCGAATTTATCGTCAAGATCGTGGAGATGTCTTTATGGAGCTCCGACTTTTTACTTGGCCACATCCTCCTTATCATCTTGACAGTACCTGTCCTTATTCCCTTCATTGACAAGCTACACTCGACGATGCTCTGTAAGTGGATTAAAGTGCCAGTCCAACGTTTTCTAAAACTGTTTGACAGTCTGGTTGCGACCCTCCAAGCAGATTCGTGCGCCTCTGTATTCTACAAAGCAGAAGAGGCAGCGTCGTTGGATCGTGAGTGTATTTCGTGATTTGAATGATACACTGCTCATCATGCCCGAAGATCATCAAGTACACCCTCCTCTACGTTATAGTCATTGCCGGTCTTGCATCGTTGATTGTTCTGCGTGAGTTCTACATTCCCTTCAATGCGACAATCTGCTGTTCACTGACCCGGGATTCTGTAAAGCCGCGATTTTCCGGGACCACATCACGCTGCATTGCACCTTGTGTCAGAACATCTAATGGACCAGTCCACGTATAGTTTACACCTTGGACTAGCCTTAGCTTAGACTATTGATGCAGTCCACGCTTCCATCTTTTATTCGGATCTGCCGGAATCCAGAACCACTTAGTTGATATGTAAATCTCCATTAGAGTTTGGCTTGCTTGGTTGTATCATAGCACAGGATTTCCAAGTTAATGAGCTGGAGTAATCTTGCCTTGCAAAAGAGACCTGTGGGAGATCTGCCCACTTATTCAACGGGAATCCGAATAGAAAGATTCACCCAAGGCTGCGTTGCTCTACTAGGGTGCATTATATCTACCGTAAAGAGCATGCCAGGTATGATAAGTATCCCCCATATCTGCCATGTATGACCTGTAACCGCAAGAGGCGACGAGCGCGCCGGTGAAATGTTATGAGGCCTCGCTGACCAAAGCCATTGCCACAGTAACGCTGGAACTTCATGTCAGTACTACTCGGACAGCAAGAGACTTGTCTTACTCGTCAACTTTCTGCACACAGATATTCTGATTAGCACCAGATCCGAGTGGAAATCTTAGCTACGCACCCCGCCACGATACAACATACCCTCCCGCGCCGCGTCTCCTACACAACAATACATCAAATGGAGTAAACCAGGAGAATGTGAGATGCCTACGTTCAAAGGGGCTCACTCTCGTCCGATCCCGCATGCACGCCTGGGCGTACTGGACAATACGATCTGCCATAGATTGTACTTGTTCGTCCTCTGGGCCTCCAGCACGAGCGATTAGCAAACATATCTCAACAACTTCTGCAGGGAACACATTATCGGATAGGCCGTCCGTCTGGAGACGACATAAACACCATGTGGAAAAACAGTATAAGTGACGTACGTATGCAATAACGATGTCGCCATGTCGAAGCTTCATTTCATACTGAGCAGCTGCGCTCGGAAGGTCCATATAATATTCACTGAAGCTCACGCTTTCAGGGTACTTCGTGAGTTGCCTTAGGGAGCAGAAATCAATAGCGTAAGCGCGAGAAGTGTCACGAGACGCACAAAGGACAGTTGAAGTAATGAGTTTGGACCGGCTCTCTGTAGATTACAGAAGAAGATCGTATAATCAAAAAGCCGCTGTCACCTAAACTGGAAGGGCCCACTGAATGATCTGCGACCGCATGGGGGACCATATTGCTCACTTTGCTGAGCGAAGAACGCCTGAGGAAGAGTTCAGAGTTAACAAGCAAGCTGTACTAGATCCTGTGAGAGGAAGAGAGGGTGAGATCGGCACAACGACGAGCAAGGGCATGAACCTACCAGCTTGCACGAGTTGTTCTCGCATGACTCGACGGTAGGCAAGATCGAGGCACTCATAGGGTGTGATCTCCCAGCCTCGGACGACCTCATCATGTTCGTGATCCTGGGTAGGGTCAATCTCTGGCTCCCCCGCCCATGAGTCGCGCGAGTAGTTGTGCGCATAATACATCAAGGCCTGAGCGAATAACGAGGGATCGACACCTGAATCGACCCATCCTCCAACACCATCAGCTACACCGAATGCAACACCCTGGGGATTGAAATACTGAGGTGAGCGAGGAAGGAGGACAGCAAGTAGGCTTACCTACCGAACCATTGCGCATCTGTGAGAAGGGTGAGCGAGAGGCAAAGCGGCATACAAAAAGGGGACGTGCCTCGGTGTGATAGAAGAAATCCTCCCCCGCGTCTCTTGAAAGCGAATGCCTCGGATGGGAGAGCATTGCATCCCTCCATTTCCCAAGCTGAGAATCTACGGAGAAAGCGGTATGAATGCGCGTCAGCTTTGGATCTGGAGGCTTTGGAGCCCAGCTAACGCCTATATGGAATTTAAATGGACGCGCGACGGTCGAGCTGAATCTAAGGGATAAAGACCACAAAGGAGTTGAATGGTAGTGTATCCTGCGGGACGCTGGGGAGGGACGAAGCAAGTGAAACATCAGCCGAGCCCGGGGTACTATAGGTAGGAGAGAAGGTGCGTTTTTGCCAACACGTGACTAGGGTGTAACGAACATTGTGTAGATCGAAATATTGACTAGCAAATCACCCTACAATATTTTTGTACAGTAATCCCGGCCAGACAAGAGACGTTATGCGTTAGGCCTCGAGCACATCCTGAATGTAGTGTCAGCTTGCGGAAATTTCAGCGTTTCTCTTGTCTCTGTATTGCGTCGCGTGATCGTGAATAGTTGGCCCATATGACCTTCCAGTCTGCCTCCAGTGTCCCCTCGCCTGGCGTACTTTGATCGGAGGTAACACCAGCCCATCCAACTGCACGCTCGTAGCATGTAAAGGCACGCTGCATCTCACCGCCTTGCTCGTGGAGAATACCCATCAAGTTCCATGCCTCTGCAGCAGTACGACGTGCATCGCGCAATAACCCCGTTGCTGGTTTCCGCATGGCGTGAGACTTGACAAAAAACGGAAGAATAGGAGCACCGAGTGCAGGGGTGTGAGTGATACCCGATCCTTTTGCGTCAGGTGGGATGAACGGCAAGCCAGTGAGAGCCAAGGCAACACGTTCAGAAGATTCTGCGGCTCTCGTCAAGTAATCAAAGGACGACTGTCGAGGTGACCGAAGTGCATACAGTACCTCAGCGAGGTGGATGGAAATGAGGGAAGAACGGTGGAGAAGATATAGCGAGTGCAACATTTGAGGTGGTGATGGAGGGGAGGTGTTTGGGGGAGAGGGGATGCTACGCAGCAAAGCGAGGGCAGTTTCCTGAAGTTGCCGAGCCTGCTTCAAATCACCAGATGTAGAATAATAAGCGGATAATGAGACTAATGTGGATGTGAGTGTCCGTTGAGCTGACGGAGATGAAGGCGCTGCTTGGGATATAGTAGGAGCGGCAGAGCCTTCGGTCTGATGGATTCCCTGTGACAAACCGAGTGATCGTGTCCACCATGCAAGCGCGTCATTAGAGTCTCCGAGTCTAAAATTGAGATCCCCAAGTTTTGAGGCGATGCGAGCGGCTTCCGTCCCTTTAGCTGCAAGGCTAGCCCAAACGCGTTCGTATTTCGAGCGAGCATCGAATAAAGCTTCCTTTGTTCCAATACGCTCCAATATGGCGCCATGGCGAAGGAGGAGTTCATTAATTGTCTGCGGACGCAATTTCGCAGATGTCATATTTGTTTCGGCGATCTTGATGGACATGTCCATGTAATTCTGGGCAAAATCCAAGCGAGCCTCGATGACATTGAGGTTGCCTATGCCGCCAGTGTCGGAAAATGTGGTGGAACCTACGCCCCAGTTTTCCGCCATCCATGAGCCCCGTAGAAGATGCCTTGCTCTGAAGCCAAGAGCGGGGTCTGTTCCGCCACGCTCGCCACCTGACCACCTTTCAGCGTCTCTGTCCCACTCCCACCGCCGAGTTTCATCATCCAGATCTGATGCGAGTTCGACTGACTCGACCCATATGTGAGTGCCCTCAAAAATAGTGAACCCTGTGAATCCAAGACCAAGGGCGCTGAGGAGGGAGAGTTTGACGAAGCGGGTGAATAGATGGATTGCGATGCTGGCAGAGCCAACGAAGTGATCCTGTATGAACGGGGCCGGCTGCGGAGTCTGACGGGACTCTTGCGAGTGGTAGCGGCGACGGGGAACGAGGGAAGGCCGGACAGCGCGCCCGAGCAAGGCTGTTCGTAGCATTTCTCAACTGGACCAAGTATAGATGAAACCATACACATGATAAGCGATTCTTAAAGTCACGTGGGGAGTCACTTGAACGATCTTTTGGACACACATCTTTATCCGTACTAGTCCCTTTGAAGAAAGTAGGATGGTGACCACAACCGGTAGGACCCCCCACCCACTGTGCTGGATCTGTTCCTCACTTGCCATACCTCCCGCTAACACTGCCTCCAATGCCAGCCCTTCACCGCGTTTCACGCCCGTGACTGTCTTTGCCAACCTCTCTACCGTTCTCACCCGCGGACACAGCTGAAATACCGGTGACGCCCAAATGGCAGATGCGCAAGAATCCACGGGCACGTGTACAAAACCGTTCTTATAAAAGCGTGGATATATTTCCCCTCGTTCTCCGCCTTCTCATTCCCCGTGAAGGCCCTTCATGCACTTTGACGCCCAAACCATGCTTTTCCTTTCGTTATTCTTCCTGTTGAGCCCCTTAGTGCTTGCTCTGCCGAATCCTTCGAGGACGACCGTCACGAGAAATTCCAGCCCCTTTGTCAGCACAGATGGCACATCATTCATGGTAAATGGCAGGTATGTGCATCCGTGGCTTCTTCTTTGTTGTTCAATTACTGATCGCGTGATTTACAGTGACTTTAGGTATATCGGTACAAATGCCTACTGGCTGCCCGTCCTAAACACGAACGATGACATTTGGTACACTCTCGGCAACATCTCCGCCCTCGGGGTCAAAGTCATTCGACTATGGGCATTCAATGGCGAGCCCTTCATCTGTCAATCGGGTCTAGATCGCTTATTTGTATAAACCAGACGTCGATACTGTCCCGGTAAATGGTACATGGTTCCAACTTGTTAGCAACGGGACAGTATCCATCAACGATGGCCCAAATGGTCTTCAGAAGCTTGACACCGTTATTCAAATGGCCGAGCAACAGGGACTTTATGTTATCTTATCTCTCACCAACAATTGGTATCCACTGCCTCTTTTAAATACCACAATACCGCCCGTCAATAGCGCTATCTTCACTCGCGATGTCACCCCCGGCACTAATAATTCATTACCACGGAATTACTTGTCCAATGACTACGGTCAGTGCTCATCTTGCTCATCCAAGATGCCGCTTCTCATGTCGAGACAGGCGGCATGGATTTGTATGTCCGCGAATTTGGTCTGGAGACTCACGATCAGTTCTACACGAATCCATCCATCCTGAACTCTTTCATGAATTTCACCACTCAAGTTGTTTCTCGATATGTCAACAGTCCGGCTGTTTTCAGCTGGGAGCTTGCGAATGACCCAAGGTTTTACGCCTCTACCATCAAAGAATTATTATGTCGCTAACCCATTGGAAATTTAGGTGTAACTCCACCATCCCTGCAAGCTCGAACTGTACGACCGAGACCATCACAGAATGGCATGCCACTGTTGCGGCCCATATTCGTTCTATTGATCCCAACCACCTCATTTCCGCTGGGTGAGTGTGACAGCTTCCAAATGAGATACGAATGATAATCGATGAGACGATAGAACATCGGGCTTTTTGTGCACCAACTGCACCAAGTTGTATCCCCTGAACCCTACTCCCGCTCCCGCTCCGTCAGCATCTCCCGCACCAGGGAAAAGAAAGCGCACCAAGGCTGTTCCGGTAACCACTGAGCAGATTCTCCGTGAGCGTGCCGAATCAAGACGCCGCACCCGAGAGGCTGCTAAACTTGCCGGAACCCTCAAACAAGATGGCATCCGTATCAGAGGGCGATGGGTGTCCACGAGTAAGCTTTGTGGATACTTCAAGTTTCTGTCCACTCAGCTATTACACAGCTACTAGACGACAGGAAACGCAAAACGTCGGCCCAGTTTACGACGGGTCCTATGGAGTTGACAGTCAGGATATTATGAACATTCCGTTCATTGGTTTCGGTTCTTTCATGCTCTTCCCTGATCAGCAATCTTATGGTCCCACCGATCCTTACTTGGATCCCTACACAAACACTCTGAACGCGGGTATTGACTGGATCCTCAAGCAAATTCAGTCGGCAGCTGCGTAAGTCTATTCTCTACCTTTGCGAGATCAGAATTTAACAATGAAATTCACCAAGTGTTGGAAAACCTTCGGCACTCACGGGCTTCGGCTTGGTGACACAGTCAAATGCAGCAAATTTTGTGCCCTTCAACATGACTACTGCACCATATGCACCTGACGCCTGTGCGTAACCCTGAGGAGCCAGTCAAAGATCGTGTGATAACTGATATTTTCCAATAGCGTCTAATTCCGCGTCAACATATGGTGTAACAAACCAGCAGCAGACAGACGCCTACTCAACATGGTTCAATAGTATGTACACCCGCACTGCATTGGAACTGGGCAGCTCACAATTGAAATGAACTCAGCTGGAATCACCTCCGGATTAGGCGCCATTGTTCAGTATCAGGTTTGAATAGCCAGATGACTGACATACTTTGGATATTGAACCACGTTTTTGTAACAGTGGGGCCAAACGAATCTGACGGCCGAAACCGGCACGACGATTTCGCCTGGAGTCACTGGCATCTCAAATGATCCCCAAACCACTACAACTTCTCCAAGCGACGACACGACGGGAATCTCGCCCAATGATGGTTACAGCAAGTGAGACTTTCCCGCCATCAGACCTTCAGACCTCTTGTGTTTACTTAAATTGATTCGCAGTATTGGGAACGATGGCGTCCAACAAGTCATGCAAACAGCTACTCAACAGATCGCGGCTAACTGAAGTATGAGTCAACGATGGCTTTCGTCTCTGTGTTTACCCCGGAAGGATTGTCGAAGGACGCATGATTGAATACTATGGACTTGATGGAAATTTGACCCTGTTATATAGACATGTACTCTCCAGAGTCTGGATAAGATATTTTCTTGGTTATAAATGTATATACTATTGAATCAAATGAAGTTTCGGATTTTGATCACGTGGTTGACCCAGAAAACATTGACAAGGCGCGTAATACAACTTTAGCCGCCGACACCCACTGGTATTCTTGTCGGCTCACCTGGTACTCGGGATATGAAGTTTTTTATTGACAACCTACCGGTACGTGTCTCATTACACTCGCTTAAGACTGAGTTTAGGCCTGTTATGTACCCACATGCACTTTATCCAGATCATCTTTCCTTACGACCGAATATATCCTGGTGGGTTCACCCCACAGCTCGGTAGACTTGAATTAATCTCTCTCTTAGAACAATATGCGTATATGTGTGATCTCAAGCGGACACTTGATGCTACGGTATGCTTCAAGTTATTGTAAAGTATGGTCGTATCTCACTACGGGCCGTTCAGGGGCACTGTGTCCTAGAAATGCCTTCTGGGACAGGGAAAACTGTCTCACTTTTGTCCCTGATTGTATCGTACCAGCAGGTACATCGAATTCGTGGTTCGCGTCGCAAGAACTCATCTCCTGGTGTCTGCAGTTCCATCCGACGAAACGCAAACTTATATACTGCTCACGTACCGTGCCGGAAATCGAAAAGGCACTCTCCGAATTGAAAAGACTAATGAAGTATCGAATATCATGCGCTGAAACTCCAGAGCAGAGAGAGAAGGAAGAGAACTTCATGGGCCTTGGCTTGACAAGTCGGAAAAACCTGTGCATACATCCAGAGGTACGTATGGACCACGGGTAGACATTCTCGTTGTGTTCTTTCTTTCGTGTAATCGCAGGCTTTCCATCCAGGTTTCCAAGGAGAAAAAGGGTAAAGTCGTCGATGCGCGTTGTCGTGACCTCACCAACTCTGCGGTATGCGAGAAAGGCCGTGCGCACCCTGGATCAGTGGATCTTTGTGACTTCCACGAGGTACCTATCTTTTAATCACAAGTTTGGAGCAGAAGACGCGATATCTTGGCAGAACCTAGGAGAACAGGAGCCCGGAACTCTCATATCACCTGGTATATGGACGCTTGCGGACGTACTCCAACACGGCCGAGACAATGGTACATGTCCTTACTTTACCGTACGAAGAATGGTAGGTTTCGCGCAGCTTGAAGGTTTGGCCTACATTCACACCTATTCAACCAGATGCCGTTTGTGGACGTGATCATATATTCCTTCCACTATTTGATCGATCCCAAAGTTGCCGAACAAGTGTCAAAAGAACTGTCCAAAGATGCCATCGTCGTATTCGATGAAGCGCACAACATCGGTCAGTAGAGACTTTGCAGGCCATTTTTGCTAGCTGGCTCAGCGCCGCGTCAGATAATGTGTGTATAGAATCTCTCAGCATCGACCTCACACGACCGATGCTCGACTCAGCTGTACGGAGTGTGACGAAACTCGGTGAAAAGATCGATGAGTAGGGACCGCGCTTACTGCTGTTCGGGGTAATGACAAGTCTTGAAGGATTAAGACGACCGACGCTACCAAACTTCAAGATGAGTACGCTAAGTTGGTTGAAGGTCTACAAGAAGCGACAGCGGAGACTACCCCTGAAGACGCATTCATGGCGAACCCCAGTAAGTGCTGAGCCGAGTATTCTCCCTCGTAAATACCCACAACTAACAAGTGTCCAGTTCTCCCCGACGACCTACTCAAAGAGGCGATACCTGGAAATATCAGAAAAGCCGAGCATTTCGTCGCTTTTCTCAAGCGTTTTGTTGAATACCTTAAGGTTCGCATGAACTGCTGTCGTGGATGCAGTCACGTTGACGACTGAATAGACTCGCATGCGTGTCTTGCATGTCGTCGCGGAAACACCGCTTTCTTTCCTACAACATCTTAAAGATATCACGTACATCGAAAGGCGACCATTACGGTGATTGGCATAGAACTCAATGATTCCCACTTTTAATCCTTCATTTTAGGTTTTGTGCTGAACGCTTGCAGTCTTTAATTCGTACGTTAGAACTAAGTCGGCTGGACGAATATTCTGCACTGCAGAAAGTTGCACACTTTGCGACTCTGGTGGCAACGTACGAGAAAGGTGGGCTTACCCCTGGGAATTGTATTTGTACTACATCACCATTGAATCTTCAGGCTTTTTACTCATTCTTGAACCGTTTGAGACTGATAATGCGACGGTACCAAATCCCGTGTTTCATTTCACGTCAGTGTTTTGGTTGCTGACTCGCCCAGACCCTGACTTTTGCGACAGGTGCCTTGATCCTTCATTGGCCATTAAGCCGGTTTTTGAGCACTTCAGCAGTGTTGTCATCACTTCTGGAACGATCTCGCCATTGGACATGTATCCAAAAATGTTACAGTTCACTCCGGTTGTTCAGGAGACATATCCGATGACGCTCACGCGCAACGCTTTCCTGCCATTGGTGAGTGGTTGAGCATGGTTGCAAATAACCACTCCATAGCTTCTATGCAGGTCATTACTCGGGGTAGCGACCAAGTTGCTATAAGCTCGCGTTTCGAGGTCCGGAACGATCCAGCCGTCGTCAGAAATTTCGGGAGTATCCTTGTGGAGTACAGTAAAATCGTCCCCGATGGCATCGTTGCGTTCTTCCCCAGTTATCTTTACATGGAGTCTATTGTGGCAGCATGGAATGACATGGTATGTTGCCTGGACACCTGTACTCGCGTCTCGATGCTACGTTTTGCAGGGGATTTTGAACGAGGTGTGGAAAAATAAGCTCATTTTCGTCGAAACGCCAGATGCGAACGAAACTAGCATAGCCCTCGAGAACTATAGACGGGTAAGCCCTGCCTGGCCTGTCTTATTTGGAAAGATGTGAGAGTTGATTCCAGGCCTGCGATAATGGACGAGGCGCGGTGCTATTGTCTGTTGCTCGAGGGAAGGTATCAGAAGGGATCGATTTTGATCACAACTATGGACGTGCTGTGATCATGTTTGGGTGAGTGTTTACCATATTCGGTTGCGTTCGAGAGCTGGATGAGGTACAGAGTCCCATATCAATACACGGAAAGTCGAATCCTGAAAGCGCGTCTCGAATACCTCCGAGATGCGTATCGGATAAGAGAATCCGAATTCCTTGGGTTCGACGCGATGCGAAACGCTGCGCAATGTGTCGGACGTGTACTCCGTGGTAAGACGGATTGGGGACTGATGGTTTTTGCCGACAAGGTAAATATGTGACGTAATATTTTTGTATTTTCATCGCTAAACCCTACGAAGCGGTTTGCACGGGCAGACAAGCGCGCAAAGCTGCCTCGGTGGATTAATCAATACATCACAGAGATCGCTGCAAACCTCTCTACAGACATGGCTGTGACATTATCCAAGTTATTCATGCGAACGATCTCGCAGAACCCGAACGAAAACCAGACAGGTGTTTCTCTATGGACGCTCGAGGATATAGAGAAGGCACAGGCGAAGCAAAGGGAACAAGCGTTGTTGCTGGAGCAGCAGCAGGCTCAGCATGGGGCTAACGACCTGGACGAGGACGAATATGGAGACGGAGGGATTGACGATGGGATGCTCATTGACCTGGACCTGGAATAGGCGGTGTCGACAACTCACTGACACACCAGTAAAATAGCTCCAGGTTTCCACGCTTACCAATAGTTATAATATTACACTGTGTGGGTGGAGCGCTGTAGACAGTATGTACAGATAGACGACGAAAAGACCGGAGAGTGGACGGAGAATGATAAGTAGTAGTGTGTTTGGGTGGCGTCATAAAGTCTAGTTTGGGGGAGGGGTCATTGTGGACACTTTTCACACTTTCCAGGAACCTGCATGTGAGCGGATCAGGGGGGTGATGAGCAATCCAAATTGAGCTTTCGGGGACTGACTTGGTGTGTGATGAGGCGTTGAGGCTGCCTGATGATCAGATATGAAGGAGAGTAAATGAGCACAGCTCAGACCGGATAAGAACTTCGGGGATGAGCGTACCCATAATAGCGACGACAAGTACAAGGTTTCGAGGGAGAATGACAAGTGGGGGAATGGGTGCTACTGAGGGTGCATTGCGGGCTAGAGCAGTCGATGACGGAGTCACCGGTGAAGGTGTTGTGACCGCATCCTGTGTGTTTGACAAGCTTGAGTAGACGATGACACATCCTGTTAGGAAGTTGGCCACCTCCACATCACGACATGTGCGCACAAACTCACTTGCCTCTCGTCGGCGGAGGTAGGGGAAACACAACCCGTCCTCGTTTTCCTTTTTGCTTCCGATGGGGTTTGTCGGCACTGCTTTTTATTCAACCCCGACCAATTCGAATATTACATACTCATCCCCCCTTTTTTAAATATCCCATCACACCACATCGCCATTTACACCGCCCCCTTGGTACTTTTCACGCAGTTACGATGAATCTCAAGGACGAATTTTGAACTAGACTTTCTCAGCAACAGTCATTGCAATAATATCTCGATATTTTGCAATCCGGATTTCTGAATAAAATTTATAAATCACTCAGCGAGCATGGTGAATATATCTATTCTTGTCCGGTATATTGCGTACATTATGTATGTGAAAAAATAGCGAGCTCGCAAGGTTCGCTGACTCGCCTGTCTTGCAAGCGGTTCTGAATTGTCAGTTTAAGCTCAGATCTTTAAAAGGTCTCACCTGATACCTGATCATATCAGTGCCCACTGCCCACATTCAGTCAGCATTTGAACCTGCCATCCGGGACCAAAATACAAATCGAGCAAGATCAAGCTCTGCACAGCTGGATGTGGCAGTCATATGATATTATCTCCGCGAGCGTGACGTGACTCCTTTCGCGTATTGCCATTACCGTTCCACCAGCCTAGGGATCTTGTTCTTTATCTTTGCCGGTGTTAGTGGTTCCTAAGTTACTTGCTCCTAGTTCTCACTGTCACCCGCTGCCTACATTCCTGTGATATCACTCTATCATCATTCTTATCACTACCGCGGAAATCACGGCATCACCACCACCACCACCACCACCACCGGCCGCCATTGCCCTGCGAACAGTGCGGGGTGTTGGGTTTTGATCTTGCCCAACTTTTCACACGTTTTTCACACAGTTCACCCCACTCGCAGTATGAATTCATTGTTTCTCTGTGACGAGCCAACGAGGTGTTTAAACCTAAGCTGTAATTACAGCGCAGTCGGTCAATCATGGCCAATTTCCGGGAATATTGCAACCGAACGTCATTTAACCTATGTTCCTCCCGCACCTCATCATCAAGCAGAATTTGGTTCCGTGTGTGATGCTCACTCAACCATGCCCACAAAAACTATGCCCAACGCATTCAACCATCTCAAAGGTCCCGTCACTCGAGTGGTAAGTGATGGGTGTGTGTGTGTGTGTGCCGTGCTTGCAAGTTGACATGAAATAAGTAATGTATATAGTCTATGCCAGATCATCTACATCTCGAGATTCCTGTGCATCACCCAAGCGAAGGGACTTGGTCGGTGACCCTGTCCGGGACAGTTTCCTCTGACAACTTCTCCTGCAAATTTCGTATTGGCTCGCCTTTGATCACCTGTCTGACTTCATCAGCAGTCAGGGTCTCGTGTTCTACCAAAGCACGAGCGAGCTACGAGGCTATTAGAAGGCAGCAAGTCATGGTGCAAGGATTCACGTACCAGATGGAGTTCCTCTTGTTTGTCCTCCAAAAGCCTGGTTACTCGGTTCTCGCCTTGCTGGAGTAAACTGGAACAAGATGATTTGTTGGCGGATGCAAAAAAAATCTCGTTCTCGCGCACTCACTTCAAGATTTCAGAGTCAATTTTCTCGCTCGTCTGGGGGCTAATGGGTCCGTTTTGGTCACTGTAAAAGACAGGTCCTACTCTGTCAGAGAAACCAAAGTTCTGTGCAAGGTCCTCGTCATCCAGTAGCACTGCGACACACGAAAATCCTCACCTTGACCATTTGCGTTGCCGTGTAAGTTGCTTGTTGGAGGTCAGAGGAACATCCGCTCGTGAGGCCGCCTTCACCGTAAACTAACATCGAGGAATTACGAATGGCGAGGCGGTGAACAAGGAAAGAACCTACTCAACGTCTCTGCGACCCGACCACCCATACACACATCAATCATGGCCTTGTATTCACTTCGGGAGATGGAAAACATGTCGCCTTCCGGCAATTGAGAGGTCTGTAAAATCATGGTGGCAACCTATCATGAGTACCATACACGCAGCCATTCACGGTATAGTGACGCACAATACCGAGCGCATGACCACGGGGGACGCATGTAACCTTGTGCAAAGGCATTGCGCCTTCGGTGTAGAGTGCTGTCAGGGCGTGGCCTCCCTGTACTAATTAGAGCATGGTGCATCTTCACCAATTGCGGGTCAACGCACCTCGTGATAAGCTGTGAGCAGTTTATTCCTCTCGTCAATGTATGCACTCTTGCGCTCAGCGCCCATGACAATGCGATCCTGGCAAGTACTCAGGTCTGTCAACAAAGACTGAACGAAAAAAGCACACCTTTGCCCACTCAAAATGCTTCAGAGTGACTTCTTTGAAACCTTCCTTTGCTGCCTGGATAGCGGCCAAACTGAACGATTGGGTGAGTGGCACTTTCCGAGTGAACAAAGGCACGACCCACTTGACCATGTTCTGCAACTCGGCGCCAGAGAACCCAGGAGTGCCCCGAGCCAAGATCATGGGGTCGACGGCTGAAGAATGATTAACGAGAACAGGGCAAGGATAGAGGGCGACATACCATTGCTGGCGATGACTTCTTTCATAAAGTGATTGAGGAGTTGTATCCTACCACGGACGTCCGGAAGAGGGACAGTGATGTGACGGTCGAAACGACCGGGACGAGTGAGCGCACTGAGCAAGTGAGAGATGAGACTATGTATCTGATCAAAAAGTCAGGAACACCAACGGATCCAAGCTTTGAGGAAAGTTTGTGGCAGCGACGACGATGACGCCCTCGGTTTGCAAGAATCCGTCCATCTCGACCAACAGCTGGTTCAGGGTTTGCTTCATGTAATGCTGGTCACGCTGAGATCGTTTACCGCCGACGGCGTCTAATTCATCGATGAAAATGATAGCGGGCTGTTTCTTGCGGGCAGCTGCAAAGAGGTCCCGAACCCGCTTTGCACCCACGCCAACGAACATTTCCTCGAACTCGGATCCTGAAGAGAAGAAGAATGGAACGCCAGCCTCTCCGGCAATGGCCCTTGCAAGCATGGTCTTTCCGGTACCGGGTGGGCCTGTGAGAAGGATACCTTTTGGGAGCTTACCGCCAAGGGATGCAAAGGCGGTTGGATCTTTCAAAAAGGTGACGACGTCTGCGAGTTCCTGAGGGAGGGTCAGACAAGGGGGTGGAGAAGAGATGGTGAGGGACAGGCCTGCTTGACTTCGTCGATGCCATGGACGTCACTGAACTTGACGGGTTTCTGCTGGAGTGGCTCAAACTCTGTGGTGCGACCTCCGGCCTTGAGGAGGCCAGAGTTTTCCAAGAGGACAGAGAGGATGACCAACATGACTTGGAGTGGATTAGGGAGGGGAAGAAGAGGGGGGATGTGAACGTACAGAAACCACTTAGGCCGGCCAAGACGACGAATCGGACGACACGGATGGTGAGAGAACCCTTGGCTGAGAAAGAGGATGAATATTGGGTTAGGGACAAGGATTGAGCTGCTCACGTTCGCTGAGGGTGACATGGATGGGGTTACCGCTGACGCCTGCACCCTTTGTGAGGGCTGCTGCGAGGCTTGCGATTGCCGGATTGGATGGGGATGGATCTTGTGTGGTCGCGGGGGTGGGGTTGGCCCGTTTAGCGAGGAGTTCTGCGGCTATTTTTTCGCTCCTTGATTGCGGGGCGGAAGGTTCCGGGGGTGGAGGGTCGGGTAGTTTAGAGCCGTTGGTATCGGGTAAAGGAGGGGATGTTTCGCTGGGAGGGAGTGAGTCGAGGAGAGACTGTCGCTTGCGGACGGCAAGGTCTATGGCTGGCTCGCGTCCGGAGCTGGCGAGTGCGTCGAGGTATATTTCAAAGGCCTCGTCGGAGCGGAGGAGGGGAGAGGAGGGGTTCTAGGGAGAGGGTAGGTGAGACTGCAAAGGGAGAGGAGGAGACTCACGCGTTCGTAGGTGTGTTCCCATCTGTCGATGAGGGTGTGGTAGCCTTCGTTGGTGCGGGTAGCGATCAAGGCGTTGAAGAAGGCGAGATGCTTTGAGATGTCGTTTGGGTCAGCATTTGCTTGTGCCTCGAGTGCTGCTATTTGTGCTGCGGTGTCTAGGGAAGGTGTGGACCTGGAGGAGGGAAAGAAGGAAGCGGTACGACGGAGATGGGGCTGTGACCAAGGAATGTGTCGCTGTAGTTGTATCGGACGGACAAAGACGAATGCCCTGGTTGAGAATAATCTGACCGGGACTGGTGGGTGTGTCTTGAGAGAGAGACGGAGACAGGCAGCGAGCAACATACGGAGCAGCGTCAAAACGTCGTCACTCTCGGAACATAAAAACTTTGGGTACTCTCGTATTATGTAATCAATATCCTTCATCATGAAGGACAACTGTGAGTACTTCCGATATGATATCCATCCAGTCTGTATATAATACAACCCTACTACAGTTATCATCGCCCTCTCCATCGTCTCTCAGTCCTGCACCACCGCACTCGCAGCCATCGCCGACCCCGATCCCGATCCCGATCCCGATCCCGACTCCGCCCCGCTCAACCTCGTCCTCGCCGACCTCGACGCCCTCCTCGCCCTCATCTACAACCTCTCCACCAAACTCTCCCTCGCACTCAACCCCACCGCACCCTCCTACTCCGCCTCTATCCACCTCCTCAACGATCTCGCCCAACACTCTTCCGCACTCGCCCACTGCACCCGTCTCCTCCACGACAACATCCACGGCGCCGCCCTCGCCAAGGATGTCAGAAACCGCGTCAAGGACATCATCGACGCCCTCCGTGCCCTCATCCAAACGTTCCTCAACAACGCCGCCCGCGGTCCGCGGCTCTCCAGTAACGGCGCGTCTGGCGAAGAGTATCTCGTCAGGACCGGCACCCTTCACGACCTCATCACAAACGCAAGGTGCCCATCCGGCATTCCAAAGGACAATCGCACCGCCGTGTACCTCTCCTGGAAATCGGACAGAGAATCCCTCGAGGATAATCTCCAAGAAATCACCCGCATGATCAACCAGGCAGAATCCAACGATCCAGACAATGAATCTGACGACGGCTGGGACGAGATCGGACTCGGACACGCCTCGGAAATGGACAAGGACGAGCTTGCCCGCGCAAAGAATGTACTGTACCCTATCCACCTCCAAATATACCATCTTGAGCCCTCCCCAGGTTCATCAGGTCTTGCGCCTCACCACTCTTCTCCACAAGCGCATCTTTCTCGACCTCCTTGCATACCCCTCCTCTGCACCAGTCTCAGCGTTCGACTCCCTACTCGTACAGTCCAATCTACTCCTCTCCACATCCGACGATCTTGTCGCCGCCCTCTACACTCCGCAGGATCCCGCTCACGTTCGCATGGAGATCCTTCAGCTCGCCGACATCGCCACGTGTCTCAAGACACAAATACCCGTCTTTCTGCCTGTCACCGATGAGCTCACAACTCAGCTGCACGCCATCAACATCAACGACACCAGCCCCGCGCCCACATCAACCAAGAAAAAGGCTGATAAGAAATGGTTTGACACCTGTGTCGACCAAATAGTTCGTTCATGCTCCAGAGCAAGCGAGTCATCGAGTCAAACATAACACACTATCCTTGCGTCGACAGAGTAGATAGTAAACGAGTCTTGTAGATCATTAGTATATTACAATCAAGAAACAACAACAACGACAGTAAACGGTACCAATCATGCCTCTCCCTCCTCCTTGGGAGTCGCTCGTCTATTACGTCTATCCAGTTCCCATTCATCTCTAAATTTCGCAGCGAGGAAATTCGGGTGAAGCACCGTACTGCTCTCTACACGCAAACGTCGCTCGAAATGCGCAATCTTGTCAGCTTGAGACTGCAGGTCAAACGTAAATTTCTGCAGACAAGGTCTGTCAGAAACGACAAAAATAATCCGTTTCCCAGTGATCTTACCGCCTCCTCGGCGCGCCTAGCTCTTGCCTCGTCTCTCATCTTGTCCAACTCTTTTCGCCGCTCTTCTGCGTTTTTCAAACCAGACCTCGGTGTATTTCCACCAGCCTGACGAATGCGATGAGCTACCCGAGCCCTCACCAAGAACCACGACTTACACCCTTGAAAAGCTCCGCATAGATTTTGGAGTCACCCAAGTCAATGTCTCGGACGCCCATCAATGCCTGTTTTCGTTGTTCGGAAGTTGGTAATGAAGGCTTCGCTAGCTCTTGAACAGGTGCAGGTGCAGGTTTTTGCGTCGTAGTGGTGGGGGCTGATGTGCCGGTCGCCGTCTTGGTCTTCTTGATCGGCGGAAGTTTGCGCTTTTTCGGAATGGCCTGACTAAGAGGATCCTTTGCGGGTTGTGATGCATCCGGTAGAGGATCCACTGTGGACGAGAGCACGAAGTCGTCGTTGGAGAGTAGATCCGAGGGTTGACTCTGAGCTGCATCGCTGGATGCCCGGGAGGTTGTGGCGGGGAGGGCAGCTAGCTTGCGTTCGTCTTTCATGAAGACTTCTCTGTCCTTTTCCTTTTCCTTGAGACCCTTTGCCTTGGCACCTTTGAGTTGCCCCGGTCTTGCTTTTCCTGCCTTGCCCCTGACGGCACCGGCTTTCGCTCTCGGAGCGCTACGTTTGGGTGGAGTGTCGAGCTCAAAGTCATCGTCGGAAGCATCGCCGAGGGGACGCGCGGAGTCGCTGAGGTCGTCCTCCACAGAGTCGCGTTCAATGTGGCTGTCACTCCCCTCGTCGTCTGAATACACCACCTGGGGCTTCTTGGTGGATCCAGAGACGACTGTCGGCTTCTTGCGCTTCTTGGACGTGTCTGCCCTCGCCTTGTGCGGAAGCGAGGGGTCTTCTGGGAGGAAGCGACTGTCGTCGTCGGCACTGAGGGAACGCTGTGTGGAGGCACGGAGAACGTCGACGTCGACGTCCACCTCCATGTCATTGTCGTCGTCTGGGGTGGTGGCGACGTAGGGTGATACATCGATGTCGGCTGTGCGGGCGCGTTTCTGTCTCTGGGTAGCCGAGGAAACGGGTACGTCGTCGTCGTCTGAGTGGACGAGGGGACGTTTCGAGAAGGACTTGCGCCTGGACGAGGACGATGGCTGTCGCTGTCAGAGGCGGGGACGGGGACGGTGGAAGGGACGGACGGTACCTGCGAGTGCACCTCTCCTCCGGGGATCTTCAACGACATGGAGTGACAGTGGCCGCACAAAACACACCCAAACAAACGCGCTCACCGTTCTCCTCGTCGCCGAAATGTGTTGCCTACTTGCGCTGCGTCCACGATGCACGTTCAGGTCGTATGCAAACATCGCCGCGTCGACGCGTCCTGCGACGGTGCGTGTGCTCGGACGAGAATACCCCACGGACGAGACAACGAACGTGTCCCCGACGATCCTCTCAAAGCTCCCGCTCAGGTTGCACACCCAGCACGCGCATCCTCTCAGCACCCTCCGCGCCCTCATCGAGTCCCACTTTCCGTCCTATGCGCATATCTCCTCACTCTCCCCGCTCGTCACCCCCTACCAAAATTTTGACCTCCTCTCCTTCCCTCCAGACCATCCCGGCCGCTC